>JACXSJ010001039.1:0-126708 GCA_014851325.1 Pentalonia nigronervosa | reverse complement strand
TTATATATGTAACTGAATCGATATTTTTATGGTGACGTCATCACTTGAAAACGGTTGGATCGATTTGACTAATTTTTCTTTTCAAATGTTGGTAATAGTTTAAGGAAGGTTTTTATGGATAAAAACAATAAAAAAGTTGCCCAAAAAATTTGAAAATTCGGGAAAAACTGAAAGGTTTTTTCGATTTAATTTAATTACGTTTAAAATTACTTGTTCGTATACGATAGGTATACCAATAATTACTCTCGATTATTTTCAGAGTTTATAAACCAATAGCGCTAGATAACAGCAGCTGCAACTCATTTACTAACCATAAAATAAATGGAGTGCAATATTGGTACACTGACTTTAAATACTAATTTTACTGACCGTAACATTTAAGAAGCATAAATCTTGACATACTAATTCTTAAATACAAATTTTGTTTTAGGTGTAACTGGTCCATGCCCTTTTCAGTTAGTTTTATGATCATGGATTATATTATGTTTTCCAATGATATGCGGTATAGTAGCTATAACATGACCGATTTTTGAATACTTAGAAAAACCACACGAAAAATTATTATCTAATCGTTTTCTATAAACTGTAATTTATATTAGCCGTATATACCTACATAATATAAATGTATAGATATACCTATGATGTAAGTACGCGCGTGTCGTTTTAAGTCACGAAATGGAGACGACTCAAGACACGGAACTCCTAGCGCGCGTACAAAAAAAAAAAATAAATTATTATACATTTTTATAATTGAAATAAATATAGTTTTATGCCCAATTCAACTATTTTGTATAATAATATATTTACTAGTACATTTCGTGATTATCTTTTTTAATCAGCATGTTTTGACTAAACGTCGACGACGTCGGCGGCTTACAAGAAATATTTATAAAATAATATTGCTATATTACGTTATAATATATAATTATATAGGTGTATAGTGGTACTGCCTAAGCTTCGTGTTTGTGTGCATTTATAAAACGATAATGTGTGTGTAATCAGTATAGGTAATAATTACCAATCGTACTCGGAGAGACGTTTCCGCGTGAATAACAGTCCGCTCGTCCATTCCAAATCTCAATGACCACGACGAGTCTTGAAACTCAAAAAATAGTTTTTAAGTGTATCGTGATAAATAAAGCTAGGTACCGCACTGTTTGGGAAAACGTGCATCTCCTCTCGCATGAAAAATGCGTTTTTACTTTATTTTATATCTATTGTAGGTATTCATGGGCGTTTGTTATCATAATATATTATAATCAACAGCCGATAAATGTGCGTGGCAAGTCCCATTTTCCATTTGTTATTAGATTTGTATTTAGACAAAATTGATTTTTTTCGAAAAAAAAATACTAAAAAACAATATTAATAATGATGAAATTGGTATTCAATGATACTATTAAGTATTAACCATTGTAATTATAAACCATATAAGATACGTGTATAATAGACAGGTGAATTATTATACAGTCTTATAAATAATACTTAGAAATATATTATATGTTTTTGTCTTTCGTATGAATTTGGCGTAATTTTTATTGGGTGTAGTCCAATTGCGCTCCACTTGCACCAGACAGTTATTTGCGAACAAAATAAATACATAACACCTTATTTATCGCCCAAACACGCCCAATCGGCATATAATATTGCAATCAGTTATCGTTCAAAACAATTTTAAAAAAAAAGATAATTTTCCAAAATAAAAATGTCTCATACGTTCTAATCTTTCCGCGGGACCTATTATTATTTTAAATAAAATTCACAATAATAATAAATACAACGAACAGATAAATGTTTATATAAAATAAATAATATATACTACACATATCATAAACTATTTAGTAAATAAACTATTCCTTTAAATTATCATTCCTAGATAGATTTATATTCCAAAAAATTATTTTCCTGAAAATGATGGTTATGTTTAGATATTTTCCTGATTTATATGCACTCCCACATCTATCTATAAATCATTCACTACAATTATGAATGTCAATAATTATACAATTGCATAAATAGTTTGATTAAAATTTAAATAAATTCCTCTTAGTTTATAGACATCTTTTTTTATATATTCTATTAATAATAAAGATTTTATAATCCAATTTTGTTTTAATTACGAAAAACTAAACAAGGTATTTTTCTTACATGAAATAGTTTTATTCAATTCCATTATTAGCACTTAGTAGTACTCACTATTCGTGCAATTGTTGAAACTAACACGGATAATACAAATGATAAAATTATCTATGTATATATATATATATATCGATTGGGATTTTACAATTTCGATTAGCACAAGTCACGATAGAATATTATTTGGTTTATCGTGGCTCAATAAATGGCAATGTTATGCGATTTTCACTTGTTTTAAATCGGGTGCATAATATGGGCTACGGATAAATGATTGGGTTTGGGCGCAAATCGATTGAGTTGCATAAATTATGCCCTACGATAGCTGTTGTTATAAGAATCTCTCTGAAGGGTGCGTGCGGTGGAGGTTGTAGATAACAATACGAAACAATGTGCGGCACCTCAAGAATTTTGTGCTTTTGGAATGTAAAAAAAAAAATTGTTTTCATAAGATCGAAGGTTTGCCTTAAAAAAACGGCCGTCGCGTGAAAAACGATAACGTTCGCGCTGGGATTCTGTCTCTGCAGCAGTATAATAATAATATATTCTATACAAAATATTGATTTCACGCGCGTCCGTATGTCGTACTATATCCTCGTACCCACACACACACACACACACACACACACACACACACACATACACATATATACGTAATACCTAAGTAATTTCGAATAAAAACCACACCACGGGCAGCCACAATATCACGTTTCTCGAGCGAATACTTACGTATATGAGTACGTGCACCTATATGCTTGTACGTAGAGTAACCGCGTGCGTAAGGTCCTCGCGCGCTTCATCCGCCCGATTACACCGCGAGGCGTCGGAGCGTTAACTCGGAGAGAACATCGGGCGCTTATACCGCAGACTATACGTGCCGTACGCATATTGTAATATTGTTCAAATGTAGGTGGCTCGTACAAAGTGAATACGGTTTCTGGATGAAAACGACACACTATATTATACTCTATAATAGCTGGCACCTATCCTTGTCAGGGTTTTCCGTCACCGAAACTCTGACCACTACCTACTGTTTACAGTAGTACTTGCGATGCGCTATAATACAGAGGTGGTGATTGTGTCTGCACCGACCATATGTTATTATTTTATACTTCTGCGGGTGGCTACTGGGAGGCCGATTGATCGAATTGAATTTTATGACCGTCGTTATATCCTTAGTAAATACGCTCGATGTCGATTTCGAAATCTCTCCGTCGTTAATATTCATATTTCCGATAGATTTTGAAAGCGTCAACGATCTCAGAGCTACAGGCCAGGTCGTTGGGTTGTTTTATTTTGGGTGAGGTAGCCGGGTCTGTTCGAATCGTATGCATACGCAGTGTACAATTTTACATATCATAACGCAATTTTTTGTATTCAAAAATCGAAAAAAAATTTAATGTAACATTTTCCTTCCCACTTTTGAAGACATAGGAATGACAGAAGCAACTTAATTGTTATACTGAAATGGTATTTTAGATTCTGAGCGGAGCAATGAATGTATTGATTTCATAATGATGTGTGGGTTTTTTTTTCTGTCTGTATACACGATAAGTTGTCGAAATAATGTTTTAATTTTAATCATCAGTATTTTTTCTAGTAGAAAAGTGAATCTAGTTGATTTCCGATAGTTTTTAAAAGCGACGGGAAAAGCAAAACAAAAATTAAGGAAAAACAGGAATTTTTATACAACACTGATTGTCGAAAAAATCGATTTCTTTTTTTTTTTTGGTGTAAATAAAAAAAAATTACTGTAGATTCGTGAAATCTTCACTAAATATTTACATAATCATTTTCTATATTCAATAAAATTGTCAATGTATTTTGACTTTTTTTTGAGCTATTTATAGGCATAATAAATTTTCAGGTTTTATTTTATTTTTTTTACATTGATACGAAAAATTTTCAACAAATCAAATACTTGAAATTTTAATACAAGGTTCTTCATAACTTTTTGTAAATTAAAATTAAAAAAAAAAGTTAAGTCTATAATAATTTTTTATAAGTGTTTAAAGTTCAAATTTAGACAAAAATCACGAAAAATTCGGTTTTTTTTATTAGAAAATCCATAAAAATTGTTCTATTTAAATCTAAGATTGGAAAATTCTACACAAGATTCTCTATAAGCTTTTCTATTTTTCTAAAAAAAATCTAATGGAAAGTCAAATTAATTTTTTATGGTCGTTTGAAATTAAACATTAGATATTCACCCGTTTTCTCCGGGAACGTTTTTCTTATTTTGATGTAATTAAAAAAAGAATAACTATAGGCATTTGACATTTTTACAAAATGTTAAGATTACCATTTTCTATACACAAAAAAAAATGTAAAAATATTTTGACATTTTTAAGCTAATTGTAAGCCTAAAAAAATTTTGATTTTTCAAATTGTTTTTCTTTAAATATCGATAAAAAAAAATTTCCTTGGGTTAAATTTCTTGTTTTCTAAGTTCTTAAAATAGCAAATCAAAAATAATAAAAATACATAGACAAATTTTTTTGTAAGCATTTAAACTTCAAATTTTAACCAAAATTCATCATCGAACATTTGCAAATTGTTTTGTAGTTAAAAATATATAAAATATTCAATTTTTATAGGTAATAATTGAAAATATAAAACAAGTTTTTTCGTACGCATTTTAGAGTGTAACCAAAAAATCAAAAAAATATATTAAAAAAAATAATTTTTTATAGGCATTTTATGTTCAAATTTGGTCTAAATTAGATATTTAAATTAAGAAGAGTTATTTTGTTGTAATTTAAAAATATTTTTTGTGGGTGCTTGAAACTTTTAAAGTGTATTATTATGTTTTATATACTCAATTAAATTTTCAAATCCAATATTTTTTGCAAAAATGAATTTAACATATTGTATTATTAATAATAAAGTGAATTATTTTAATAGCAATAATATCTTAAAATACACTTAGTTATGTAGGCTGACATAATAAATAATTAGATAATAAGAAAAATATAGAAATTTTATAAAAAATCATAGATAACTAATGGGGTTAAAAGTATTACATTTTTAAATTTTAAAAATATAACATTTTCTATTTTGTTTATAGCAATAATATTGTTTAAATATTGTCATATCCAACGTCATATAACAATGATGTGCTTAGTGATTACTGATTACATATTATCTATAGGTATATTGTTTTATTTATTTTGTTAACAGAAACAACATAAATATTATATACTAATTTTTTTACATGCATACTTAAAAATATTATTGTGATATGATTTTATAGTTTTAAAATTAAAACAATGATAAATTTAATGTGGAATTTAAAAATGTAATATTTTTAACTACACCAATACAACATTTAAGACGTGTTAAGTAAAATCGTACCTACACTCCGTGCAATTTAGACAGACGCATCTGTAAGTGCGCGGCATGTATTCAGACATTACAAACTCATAATTGATATTTATTTTTTGACATATAATTCGGAAGCGTCGTGGCATGGGCATATTGTATATACCTTGTAGTTTTAGATACTAAAAAACACATTTATTAAACACAATTATTAGGAGCCTGTGGGAAATATTAGAATGATCTCCACTCATGGATTTATGACTATATAGTCCCTCTGCGCAAGTCTGGTGCTCTGACGGACGGAAGTATTTCAAAGAGTAGAGATATAATAATTGGTAAGACTGATGACTATTAATGTACCAATTATTTCATATTTTAATGGCCGTTGTAAAACTCTGCGATGACAAATAACATTGTATTATTACATTATACTATTATAGTGACGGGTTTTCGTTTCATTGTTATTTATTTTATTATTTCAAAACATCCGCAATCAAAATACGCTCCGTAAGTGCGCCCTCCGTGTCTACCTACCTATAATGCGCTTATAGGTAACAGGTACAATCGGATTTCGAACGAGTCGCCGCCGCCCCGTCATCACCCTTATTGTTGTCAACGGTTTTTTGACACGATGTTTGGATGTCAAAATGTTTATAACATATAAAAACCTCTATTGTGTTTTACTGCAGCACTGCGATTGTCAAAAACTAGTTGACGTGTGAGATGAACGGAAACGTCCGTTATTGTTTTCAGTTTCATACTCTCAAGTCTTAACGGTCCGAGTTTCGCAATCTGAATGCAGTTCTTGATTGTTTTAGGTTTTGTTTTTTTTACTCCTTTTTTAATTCCTTGAGTTTCTGAAAGTTTCACTGCTATTAAAAAGGGAATATCTACCTAATATGTTTTAACGTTTCTTTTCAGTCAGAATAAGCTGTATGCTAAGACTATAACTATAATCAAAAGTATGAAATAAATAACAATATATTATTATAGATAGTCAGCATACATTTGTTTTTATTGTTTTTTCTACCATAGTCGGAAAAAAATAGTAAATTTTAATTTTAACACCTATTACCGTTGAGTATAGATAGCGTATACTATCTCAATGCTATTACTTATTGATTTTTCTTAATGAACTTGAAACACAAAAAAAAATGTTATTTCGTTAAAAAAAAAAACTAAATTGTCTGCTTTTAATAAAATTCATCATATTGAACTATCGTAGTTAACTATAAAACCTGCAACAGGTATCGATTATTCACACGAAACCCGGTTTTATTACATTTAAGGAATATATTGGTGCGTTGTATAATATGAAATGCAATGAAAAATCATACTATTTTAGAGTTAAGTAATAAAACGCTACATGGTATTCTCACAAACTTATCGGCAAATAAAAATCACGATCTACGATAGATCTACCTATATACATCGTTACGTTGGCAACGTTAGCATGGGAATTAGAGATTATATAACAACAAATATACTATAGGAATTTATCGTACAGAAGTCGATAGTCGTAAATATACTTGGTCGATATGTATATTTACTATATTATATACATGGTGTACTTGGTAAAGTCATAAAAAATAGTATGTCTGCGCGAATTTTCTTTAATTATATTACTATAAAATGCTCACCAAATCTGTCGATATTGTGAGATTTATATAAATGTTTAAGTGTTAAATGTTTATATTATTTATACAGATATAGGTTACAAAAGTGTATGGACGTATATCAGTTTAAGGTACTATATATAATGGGCACACTCGAATTGCCTCTCGTGAATTTTTAAGGGTATTCTAAATTCATATATTCAAAAATCACTAAGATTGTTGAAAGCATATATTAAGTTTATATTATAATCAGTGATCAGCATTTCGTTTTTTTTTTCAGAAAAATTAATAGTTCTAATTAATATATAGTACAGTATATACCTATATTATGTATGTCGTTAAACTAAATATAATATTCAGAAAGTTTTGTGCCTCAAATTTTTTTTTTTTATATACATGGCATACCTATAGGAAAATTTCATATATCGATTCCATAAATTATTTATGTATTTACTTTTAAGTTTCAAAGAACATTGTATGTAATTATATTTTTAATTAAATTGAATTGCACAGATTCGGATTTTGTTTTTAGTGACATAATCTTATCACTTTACGTCTGTAAGTTTTGGACAGATAATTCTGTGTATATTTTGTTGAAGTGTTCATGTATGGGTGACGTGACGTTATAATGTGTTTTAAATTGTTAGATTTGCTCTAAAAGTATTACATATTTATGGTGCATTTTTTGACATATCAAAAATCTGGTATTAGTTTTGCACGTCAATTTCGTTGTCTATTCATAATTTATTATTTTTTCCAATCTTTTTAAGTATGCATTTTGCTATTCTTTTATATTATCTTCTGATAATATTGTAGTCTTGAATTTGATTTTTGATAGTAGGAAATAAGTTTGTCATTTAACAATTATTTTATATTTTATTTGAGTTTTTGTTAACACTATAACGCGCACGTATTAAAATATAATGTATAAAATGATCTGTATATAAAATGTATTGTAGACTGTGGTTGTATATAAATAAGTATATTATCCCACAAAATTATAATTTAATAATCTAAATTTATATTATCCAATATAATTCTTAATCTATGGTTTAATTTTTTTATTTTCAGAAAAACTTCATAAAAATAATTGTCAGCACCTTATTGACTTGAGAAGTACCTATGACCTTATGTCGAAAATTTCTGAACATATTGAATTCCGTTCAATCTTAAAAATCTGAGCTACATATAGGTCATAATTAGGATACACACATAACTGTAACCGTATTTAATATATTATAGCATAGCACAATTTCTCAACGCCTTTTAAGCATTCGAAATTTCATGTTTAAAAATAAATGACTCGATTTGAAAACGTGTGCATAGTATTTTTAATCGAATCGATGGCTGATATACGCATTATAAAAGTGTTTAATATTGGCATTTATTTATGTATATATACATCACCACGTATTATAATACTATAAACACAACGTTGTATGAGGCCACCGCGATAATGAAATAATAATATTGCATTTAAAACGGGCAATCGTATATGACCATAATAAGCGTTATACGGAATAAATCGATCTCAATAAAATTTAATACTATGGTCTGCGATTAAATTACTTATATAGTATACCCGAACACTTGCAAGACGCACTCATAGAGAATCGCTGTCGTGCTCTTGCGCGTTAAATATTTAAAAACCACCATTATCGTTTTTCTCTGTGCGCATATTAGGTTTGAAACGAACCCGATGGTAATTATAGCCGATTTGGTTTTACGATTTCGAGATCTATTTGATTAGCCGTCGAATACATACGTATAAGTAGGTATATACCTATATGCATAGAAAAAAGATTAAAGATTTAAAGATTTTTTTAAGATTTTTTTTTGCCTATATGTTGTCATACACGTCATATGCTTTTTTTTAAAAAAAAAAAAATAGTTATCTTTTCTAAATTATATCTGCGAAACACATCGACATTAAAACGTTGACACATTAGATTCACGGGCGTAAAAAAAAATTATAAACGCGTGTATATTATACAATAATATATGGGATGCGGAGATAGTGAGGATCTAAACGTCTATTTAAAACAGCATTAATTAAACCCTGTTACCTATGTATATAAATAGCTGAACTGTATTTTTGTCAGAAAAATCAAATTACTCCTTCTTCCCTACACCTTCCCGGGCCCGTAGCAGTCTATAACCTACTTGCTCGGTGATACCGGTATATGTGTACAGCCCCCGGGGGTGTCTAACTATATGATATCGAATTACAAAACTGTAAAACAAAACAAAACAAAACGATAAAAGAAAATATACGACGTGATTTATTATTGTTTCGGTGAATGATATATGGCCGTCGACACTATTGTGCTTGCAGTCGCTGCGATTTCCGTCCGGTGGTATGCATAGTATACGCATTTATTACTGTGCACATTATGTACCAAACAAGTCCGTTGAAATCCGCGCGCGCGTTTGTGTGTAATAACTTTGTGATATCTATCGATATTAATAATGTACATTGCATACACTCGATTATGTTGGTTGGGGGTTACCTACTGCTTTACCACGATTTCGGGAATAATTAAAAAATTTCTCTTTGAATATTTCAATAATGAGGTTTTTTCCGTCCCGAAACTCGCGCTCGAATTAGATCGAATTTACCTACTTAAAAAAAAAAAAAAATCGTTAACTAGACGCGCGCTAGACTCAGTGAACACTGCACGCTACGCGCTCGCTATTCTGATATTACCGTAAATTGTCTAATAATTATTATTAAGAACAGCCGTAATTTAAAACATCTGTTTCTACTATAAACATTATTTGGTTTATTTTACACTCAATCGTATATTATTATGTGCCGCGTGCACATTAATAACGCGTTGTACGATATATACCTTAGCTAACCTACGACTTACAAGACTACAAGAACAAATATGTGTTGAAAAATAAAGATTGTTTTTTTATCAACGTAATATATTATGGGTATTTTCCTTCATAAATATTGTCTAAAATGTTTATAGAAAAGTGCTATGCATGTAGAATATTCTCTTAGTCATAGTAGTAACATAATATTTTAACTGAAAAAAGGTCCTTATTTTCCATGAAGTGTAGGTATGTGTGAACAGCAAACAAAGTTATTATTTTAAAAATAAATCTAAAAAAACCGGAGAGCATGCTTCTGCTGTTTAGTTGGTTTGAATTCAACAAAATCAATAAATCATTATAGGTATACGAAAAACAATTGTCAGCGAAAAAGACAGATGACGTTTACCAAATAAAATTGTGTACATAGCTTTTTGATATAATTAAATTTCTATAAGAACGTCTCCGGAATGACATTATCAAACCTTGGGAATTCAAATTTAAAATGTTATGAATTTTTAACAAGTTCATGGCCAATATAACATATATGTGACATGTGTGTGTCTTTAGATGAACCGGTGTCGCGTATTTGTGACATAGTAAATATTATTTTTATAGGAATTTATAGTCACCGGTTTATTTTGACAAATATTAAGTTTCCGTAGTTTATTTTAACGTTAACTAAGGTATCGATCTTTAAAGCTGGTTCACATTTTGGAAATCAGATAGAGTTATTAGGTATTGGTCATCATTAGGTAGTTCGGATTGTATTAAAAACCGTTTTACGCTGTGGTCTGTTTAAAGACTATTTACTCTGGACCATGAGATGATTAACCACAAAATAATTTCGTAACATTATCTATGACGAAAATTTTATAACGGTAGTTCGAGTAAAGAAAACATTTTTTTTCAATAACCATCAGTTCATTTTTCTTTCTTTTACCGTTCAACGAAATTATACAGTGTATTTATAATTTACCACATCAACAACTTTTAAGTCTCACTGTGTCTTATCCAAAATGTTGTGATATTGTTATCATTATATTCTCCTCCAGATTGAATACATATGTAAAATACTAAAATTTGACTACTCGTACACTCTTATAAGTCATAATATTTAATAATAATGTTATAGGAACTCTTGAAAAATATTTATTTTTGAAATACGCTCAATGTTAAAAAAAAAATTGTTTTTTCAAAATATAATTATTAAATATTCAAAACAATATTAAGTAAATATATTTTTATGAAAAACACTTTTATTAGATATTAGAAGGAATTTTATTTTATTAATTATACATATATAATGTACAATAATTGCATGAATTTATTAAGCATAAAAGTTTAAAATTATTATAGTATAAGTTATTTGTAAATCTTATGTCAAAAATATATAAAGCACAGCTAATGAGCTACGAGGGGATGTCGCTCTATCCTCTCTTAAATCCACCACTGGAGGCTATATTATGTACCTATTTATATTATGTATAGTTACATTGTAGTTGTGACTAAAGATCGGATTTTTGTGCAACATCTGAAAATCATGCAATTGAACGACCGAAAGGTACAAAAACTTATATTATAAACTAGAGAACAAACATTTTTTTAGTATAAGTATGTCAACTTATATTTCCATTACTATTTATTTCATATTATAATATTTTTATATGTGTAGTGGGTACCTAAATACATTTTAAAGCATTAAATGCTTTAAAGTGACGACGTCACTTTAAAGATTATATTGTAAATTTTACAATATAATCCAATTTACTAATATTTACTATCGAGTGCATTTCTAAGCTTTTTCCGTTAGAGAAAACATTCTAAGCTTCTTCTTTCAACCGTAACTGACTAATGTGATAACATAATATTTACTATAACCCTACACAAGCCCATTATTTTGTTAATAACAATACCTATAATACCTGTCATAACTATAAATACAAAAACGTGTACATTTTTAATGAAATAAATTTCAATGCAAAACTCCTGAAACTCAATTTCCTGCAAAATAATACTTTGTTTAAATTAATCTAATTCACTTGATTAGGATTTATGTTTGCGGTTTCCATAAGTTTTGTAATACGCAATCTAAAGTTGCAATTGCATCAGGATTTGGATTTATAAGTTATGGCAAATATAAATAAAAGCGATTTTTATTATAATATTATAGGTGCATGGCATATTATTGATAACCGCGTGTCAATGACTATTACTTATATAATGTTGTTAATACATTTACTAAATGCCAACAATGTGTTTTCGTCGTTTAATTTTTTTCAACTTGAGATTATTATTTCGGATCGCTGCGCAACGGTGATGGGTGTCTCGCGGATTGCGACCAGGGGAAATCGAAATATATACAAGTATATTCGGCAAGGCATAGCGTGAATTATGGCTGTGACCCGAACCACGAGTGTACGAAGGAACATTATGTAATATATTATAGCGTCGTTTATGTATAGGCCTGAAGTAAGTTATCCGCGTCTTAGAAGTGTAACAGATTTCTGACTGCTGCTTTTGGCACGCCGCCGTCGTATGACAGAATACCTATATGAAATCGACGTTTAGCACAAAAACACACGTATTATTGTGTGCCCTCCATAAAACATGTCCGTCGTAAACTACAGGCCACCTAACCCGATTTCGCCGATCAAAAAATGAAAAAATATAAAGTACGCCGCTATGTCTATAGATGTATCTCGGTTTTTCTGAAATTTGTCACAATTCACGAGCAGATCGGCATCGGTCTACCTCGTCTTGTGAGCTAATTCAATCGAAATGGAAAATTCGCCTGCGGTGGATTAGATATAGCACTTGGTATAATTTCAAACGTGGTTCAAACTATAGTTTACCATAGTATACTCTCTAAACTTTTCTGATATTTCTATAAGAACAACTGAAATTCCCGTTAAAATCAGTCTAGTAGTTTTTTCTTGACTATATAAGCTACAAACATATTAGGTACGACCCTTTATAAGATTCTGATAAAATAATTTATCACGGTGAATTTAATTTAACTAATTTTTTTTCTCCCATTATTTGCGTTGAACTATCTCATCAACTATATAAATTGAAAATGTAATATCATTGCATCGGTCAAACTGTATGAGAGCCATGATTATTCTAATCATTTTGACGCTACACAGGTAAATGTGTTAAAGTGGTAAATATATATTTACCACTGGCCCTTTACGGAAATTGTTCTTCATCGCGTGATAAAACTCAGTAAAAGACTAGTAATAATTTTAGACAATTCCCCATATAGACAATTAGAATCAGTGATATCTATCGTTTGGAAACATTAAAATTTAAAGTAGTAAACTATTTTACCACTGACCACCCAGACCACCTAGAAAAACAGTAAAATCGTGATTTTCCGGATTTTGAGAAAACAGTAATAAACTATATTATTACCACTTTAAATTTTGGTTACTTCAAGTTCAATAAATTAAAAAAAAAAATTCTTTATAGATACGAGGGAGCTACCATACAAATGTTTAGGTTAATCTGGTTATAAGTGCCTTATGCCCCTTAAACAGTTTTATGTGTAAAAGTCTCTTTTACTTCTACAACCACTGGCAACTTAATGACTTATACGCATAAACAAAAAAGTATTCCAAAACAAAACGAAATTTCTATTTGAGCCATAATATAGCAATCTATAATATAGTATATGGATTGGAATGATGAAGCTATAAACACTCCCAGAGTCTCAACGAATATATGTTTTGCCTATCCTTACTTGGAACCAGTGAATAAAATTATAAACGGTACTTCTCATATGGCTCCTCATCTTGTGCGTTCATGTAATAATCCTTCGGGATACAGGCGACACATTTCTTCATAACAAACGTCTGAAGACCAGTATCTACATGAGGTTAGCACCTACATGTAGGTAAATTATACGCGTAAACGTTTAGAATTGGACTTGTTCCGCTATAATATCGCTGTACTGATAGTATTTATATAATCAAACGGTGGACGACGAAACGAAGACAGTAAGTGATCGGAAATCAAACGGTACGACGTGGACGCGAAAAATCATGGTGCTTTCCTCAGACTGGCTGACGGAAAGAGGGAATTATTGCAGTTAACAGCTCTGTTGAATCAATGTGAACCGCGCGAACGCAAAATTTACGTTCGTGGGTTTATAATCGCGATATTTGCCACTGGTAAGTCTCAAAAGAAAACGGTGGCCACCCGACTGTATTGTGATGTCAATCGAACCTATTTTGAAAATTATTTTGTAGTTCAACGGCGTATATTGACGAAACGAGTCTTGTGTATTTCCTTACTTCAAACACTACCAGTGCTACAAAACTTGTCACCCATATTTTTCGAATATTTACCAGGGTCAGCGCGTCAAGGTAAGACGTACCTCAGACACACCTAGCTCACAGGTTTAATCTAGGATTAACCGTTATATTTTATAATTTATTATAGTCGTATCTTATCTAACCTATTGATTTTAAAGTCCTATAGATTATATAACATAACACACACACATATATATATATATATATATAGTGTATGTTATATAATTTAATATCTACTAATAGAGATCTAGAGTGACTAGACTCATTTATACCTGGTGCGATTCACTGACTCAACTATATAGAAGCAGCTAGGTTTGGATAAGCAAATTTAATTTGTAAATATTTATTTCATCTCACACAAGCCGTATGTGGTGTGTCTAATACGCTGATCTACTAAAATAATATATGAGTTCGCAATCGTCCTTACTAGAAGCCTCGCAAAACCTATATAATACTCTTATACAGTTGTTTCGTAATCATGATATTGCAATCATATCCTTGAACGTTTTACAATGATTTTAATTACTGCTGTTTAATATATTAGTGTATATAGTCACTTTTTATGATTTCCGAGTCGAAAGTATATTAATAAGTCTTATATGCTTAAAACAAATTATATATAAAATAGTATTATATATTTTCTCCAGTTTATTATGTAGGATTGTGTGAATAGTATTTTTACGTGGCCACGTTGTGCGTAATGGTGTTAAGCGAAGGACCCATATATTATAATATTATATAGGTGATGCGTGTTCCATCCAATGTCGTCAACATTGGAATTATTTTTGACGAAAAGTATGCCGTATAAACTACTTACAATAATATAATATTCGTATTACCTATTTTACTAAGCGATGTGACTTTTAGGTGATTGTTTAAAAAATTGCCGCTCGTTTCCGCTTAAATTATTATGTTTATCGCAGTTGATTTATACACGTTATACATGTATTTTTATATGTACATTATAAACACCAGAGGGATTTTGTATGATAATAGTCGATACCAATTATAATAATAATAATAATAGTAAAAATAATGATTGCCCACTATGTATACATAATATATCATAATAACTAATAAACGATCAGCAGTCGTGTTTTTACATTTTACGCTACAATGTACATAGATCATTACAACATGTTGAAATGACATTACCAATATTATAATATTAGTATTATTACATGCATGCTATCGATTTTATTATATTATTGTTTAAATGTCGAATAATATTGTAATATATTAACATAGAATCATGTTATGCGATATTATTGTTTGTTCCCCTTCACGCCCAATACGTATGAAATGTTTCCGTTACAGGAATAATTTGGCTTAATCATCACGATGTCTGTCGATCGCAAATCTTAGACGAATGAAACGGATTTTTTCTTATCACAGTAAACGTACTAAAATATTCCACAGTGAGCAATGGAATTTAATGATTAAGTTTCAACCACGTATGAGTTTCGTGCGGCTGCTGCATCACAGAATAGATTAAATTTAATCTATTCTGTGGCTGCATCGCCTAACCCCACCCTATATATTATTCTTTGTACTTACGATTATAAATCTTGTATTTAGATCCTACTCCAAGCGGTGTTTTTTTTTTTTTTTGTGGTTATAGGTTTTAATATTGTAAATATTTTTACGAAGCTAAATGTATTCCAAATCGATGTAATCATACGTATCATTATCTCTTACATACAAAAACATCGGAGATTTATTTTAAAAAATAGTTTTCTCGAAAAACTTTTATCATATGTGACGCGTCATTCTTAGAAATTTCAGCAAACATATACCTACTGTGTTATTATTATTTATCCATGTACGCTTGTAGTATACTATAATAATAGATAGGTACCTATTATTATTTAATAATTTATCTATTTTTTTTTTTTTTTTTATTTGAAAACGTCTTAACAATAAATACGCACGCACTTAATTTATTATACGTGCTATTAATAATGTTTTCTACATGCTCTTTGCGAGATTTGATCATAATATATTATTATTTCGATATTTTTCTAGACTTTCATATTTTATTGTCATTGACGGCATTGTAGTTTGTATAATATTCTACAGATCGCAGAATATATAATCAGCCAAGTGCTGAAGTTATGAGCAGATTTAAATGTTTATAAATATCTGTGGTTGGTGTATTTTATATAATTTCTACAGGTATGTGTTTTACGATTTTTTATGACTATTCGACGAGTACCTATGCATATGATTAAAATTTCGGACTAGGCTTAATTACAGGTGCACATATGATAAAAGAACTCCATACTTCAGTATAGCAACATATATAGCCGCCGGGTCGAAAAATGCATGGTTTATTGCGTATATTACCTACTTTTAACAATTTAGCAGTTTATTAAAAAAAAAACCTAATATAAATTACATATTATATTCTGTGACAACAACTGCAGCTATCTAAAGACATTTAGATATAATGATTTTCTAATGTAAAAAATAGACTTTGAACACGATCGATCGATTTGAGAAAATTAACAAAATTTAAAACAATAAATAGGTACGTTTTATAACTGATGAAAATACATTGCTTAAATTGAAAAAAATATATCAATAATTTAACATTAATTTATATAATTTAAAATGTATAAAGCAACAAGTACAAAATCCAAATTTCCAATTGAAGAATCTATGTTCTTTTAAGATATAATATTATTATTATATTGCCCTGCCAAAAAAAAGTTATTATTATGAAAATTTATATTTTATATTCATTTTGCAAATTATTTTAAATCGTGCAGAAATAAAATTTAGTGACTATGTATCCATTATTTAAGCAAAAGTTGATTGAACCATTTGAAATGTGTTTTATACAAATGAATGTCACAATACATAATACACACATATAGGTTATAGGTACACACCTATATTATAGAACAAAAAATCTCACATCACACTATGAGTACCTTCGCGAGACCGTGACACATCAATATATTTAAATGTCGTTCCTTCGGCCGTAATATAGCTATATAACAATTTCCATTTAATGGATTATACGGTGTGATTCAAACATGCTCACCCCCATAAATTTCTTCATATAGGTACTTTTTATATAGGTAATTTTTAAGCAAACTAAACATGTATTTTATTTTTTAAACGAATACCGACCTTTTTTTTACTATAAATTGTTGGGTGGTAATTATTTGAAAAATGTTGATGTGTCTATATCAAAATTAAAAGTCAAGCGAGTGGTTTCTGAATTAACGGAGTTAATATACTAAGGATAAAAGTAATTTAAACGGGATGACAAAAATGTCAAATTTATGTGCTGTATCGGTGAGCTCTAGAGTTCTGAGTGGACTGTAAGTCATTGTTGTTGTTCCTTCGTTCTATAATCCTTGCAGCCTGCGGGGCTGTCGGCGATTGTAAATGCGAATGTGTGATCCACATTCGAATTTATAGACATTGTCTCGCCTATTGCGTAGAAAACGCAACACGGGCAACGCTCGAGGTCGCTGTGATTGGTTGCGACGCACGAGGCCACGTCCAGCGCTGTCTATGATTGGTTGTCGCGTTTGAACCCCGTATAAGCGTTGAACCTGAGCTTACGGGGGCTTAGCCTCCCTAAACATCTTATAAGCCCCCCCCCCAAAAAAAAAAAACAGAGAGCTTCTAAGTCGTGTAGGATCTAAGCCCTCCCGCTCGCATTGACATTAAAAATATGTAGTTTTGGCCGCGTCTCACGTCGTCGCCGTTTTCACGAGCACCGGTGGTACGCAGCCGTCCGTCCATCCCTTGATTCTATTGGCGCAGACCTTCGTTCGTTGGTAGTTACCGTCCACGATACGTATCGGTAAACCCGATATGCGTGTTGTTTTAACCCGTCGGAACATTCGATTACGTGCCCAATAACTAATAAGCATCATTCCATAATCGTATGTCGTGATTGCCGCATGCGCGTGTGGTCGTCAAGAATAGATCGATTGAGGAGAGCGTGTTTGTACTCGTTGACGGTCGTTAATATGTACCTTATTGCAACCGGTGTCTTCGCCGGTCGGATCCGCATGATAGATCCGGAAGCCCGGCAGGAGGACAGTGCCGCCCGGGTAAGCTTACGTCGAAGTTCCTACGTGTACATGCCCTATGTGGCCCCGGCTGACTGACCCCTAACTGACCGACCGTGTTTGGTATGCATCGTGTACCCGTGCAGATAATACTGGCGGACGGCCCCAACACAATAGCTGGTTATAGTCAGAGTCGGGTAAAAGTCGGTTTAAAGCAAGGACACGACCGCCTTACATCGAATCGTGTATTAATTATACTCGGACGATTTTTAAAAACGATAAAATGTCGATAGATCAATATTAATTACTAAAATTCTCAAATTCTCATATGGCCTCCATATTCCATCTTCTAAACTCATTGCTAATTTACCAATGTATCCTTAAAACATAAAGTTAAATATCTCAAAAACTATTCTCGTTGGAATTTCGATTAATACATAGGTATCTACATCAATATTAAAAAAAAAATTGATTATAATTTAAAAAACAGAAGGGCGCTCATTGAATAGTACCTATATAAAATCTAAGTAGTATATATTTCAAAATATGACCCTAAAAGCACTTATAACTTTCAAAAAACAGTATTTGAATAAATTCACTGTATAAAAGGAAATATTGGGGTTTAGCATGTATGGTAAATCGCCCTATATTATTACACCGTATTTAGAAATATTGATTAGCCGCGAAAATAATTAGATATAGGCGATACGAAACTTTTGGGGCACACTGTTTATAATATATTATATTATACATTAAAATATAGGTACTTATGCGTTGTGAATTATTTTATCCACGCCCTATTTTATTCTTTAGATGTAATTATCCTGTACCCGAAATTGCGCAATATCGCGAGTCGTTCTATTATATTTTAGTTTCGTGAAATCTTAATTCTATCTTATTATGGTTATTATTATTATTATTATGATTATTTATTTTTAACATCAAACTCTCTGTGTATATAATATGGTAAATACAATATTGGTTCACTAAAATATATATTCTCATATATGGATATTAGTCTGGTTTCTCACGTGAAAATCGAGTTGTTTACTATTACTATTATAATAACGACGTTATTCATAAATAAATGTTAGCACACAGAGATCCGTCGGCAGAGTTAGTTCGAAAAACTATAAGACGGGATCGGCATATTAATATCTAATTTGTAAACGGGTTAGCATTAATAAACGTATATTATAATATTTCGGTATAAATTAAAAATCAACGACATGACATTAGATTGTTTGATAAAAATAATAAACACTATATAATTCTATATATTGAATTTTTCTTAAGCACATATACAAATATTATTATTAAGGCGGAGCAGTTGTTAAGCCAAAAACAACTTGGATTAATTTGAGTACCTAACTATTATCGTGACAAAAAGCCAAAAAATTATATCTAAAAATGTACGTATAAGTGAAATTAACAATACAATATTTTTATAAAATTGTAAAATAGCTATTACCTACTTAATTTTAATTTTTATTTAATTTATTTATTTACTTATTTGTCAATAACAACAAAATGCATAGGTAAATTTTACAAAATACAACAAATGGCACCTTTTCGATAAGCCATGGCTTATGATAGAGGATAGTGAGTTTAAAACTAATTCATATCAAAAATAAATTATCAGAATAGAGAAAATAACATAACATAATAATCTTAAAATCGTGGACAAACAATTCAATTATATACATATTATATAGTCATTTAAACAAAAATTATACATCAAAAATATAAACAACAAAGATTATCATATTTTAATGTTATTTAGATCTAAAGTGTATAAGAAACTAATTAATCGTTTTTTGTTCAATGCTTTAAGATGACTTATAAATATTAAATTTTCTACACAAAGAAGTTTTAATAAAAATAACACTTTCTTGGCTAAATACAGTATTACATTTTTTTGAACTTGTATGTATTAGAAAAAATATTTATTAATAGTATTTTAATACTTTTAAAACAATTTGAGTAAAATGCAAAAAATATTATAATAGTATTAGTAGCTACTATAGGTAGGTACTTTTATTTTTAAACAATTTACAAATACAAAAATTAAAAAAAAAATGAATTTCGTAGCCATAAAAAATATTATAAAATTTTTTTTTATTACCATACTGGTTTAACGAAACATATTAATGCCAATTTCATAGTAAATGTAGATATGTAGATAAATGATATTCAAATGCAACAACTTCAGTGCGCATGTCCTAATTCTAATAATCATCTCCACATCATACTAAAGTTTATTGAATATATAAATATGCTTGCCGTATATTGCTTTTCATAAACGTGAAATGTGCATTTGCCATTTTGGTATAATATAATTTATAATAATTTTAAAATGGTCGCGGTACACTTCTTCTGTGTCTACTGATATCTGTTTAGCGCTATTATATAGATAATTTATGGTACTATATAAGTTTTTGGTATAACTTTCCAACTTTTCAAGTGCCATAGTTAGTGATGTAGCTTTATATTGCTCCAATTTTTTTAGAAATTAAAATACAAATAAATCGTTATTAAAATTATTTACTCTAAAATTTAGTCACTTTTTGAACTCTGCTTGGCGAAAATAACATGACCAATAATAAATGTAATAACTATTAATACTACTTACTTAAATATTATTATTAATAATAATAACGCTCCTTAGGTGACATATTATACCTCTAAAAAAAAAAAAACACTAAATATGAATGTGGTTCTTATGCACTTAAAAACCCTAAAATATGCATTAAACACTTTTTTTTTAGAGACTTAATCAATACATTTTAAAAATAAATAAAATAATAGCATCTAAAATAAGAAAGTCATTATATAAGACACGGACAATACTTAAGTCAGTATATGAGTATATAAGACTCAAATACTCAATCCATCCGTAGCTACTGAGGTAGTGAATGGACGGGGTTTCAAATAATTAAATAAAAGAACTTGTGTTTGTCGTTTTGATAAACGTATGAAAGAAAATATGAAAAAATAAAGTATTCTGCTTAAAAAAATATCTAATTTCATCAAAAAATTAAATACAAATATGTCTTCGTTGTAACACGAAACAAATTCATTCTTAGTTGGCTTTTTTTATTTTTACAATTTTTCTACACAAATCGCAAATACTATTATGGCATAGTTCTCCGTCCTATTAATAATATAAACGTTTTTTGAATATTGTACACTACTGCAGACTAAAATGTATATTAGAACTTAATTATAGTTAGGTACTTAAATATTATGGTATGTTTTATCAATGTTAATACAATGGCTTAAAAGTAATTTAATCTACTACAAAGCGCTATATAAAAATTATTATGTTGACATCAGACAAATACCTACATTAAATGAATGCCACATTATTATATATCTATACCTACCTCTGAACACAAATATAATAAGATAATATTTTAAAAACTTTCAACTTTGTACAGTGTAATCTATACGCATGCCGCACACCGGACACAATATAGTATAATATATCTACAATAAAATGATGCCGTGTTCAATTATCTATTAAAATATGCATAGGAGTATAAACCGTATATTATATTAGTTGTTGTGGCGTTGGTTTTTCTCCACAGCAAATTATACGCTTTACATACCTATATGTATAATAATGGTGTAATAGTAGGTACCTATATATGCATATATATATATTGTATATCGGATACATTTGTATGTTAAAAACTAAAACTATTTTTCTTGATAATATATGTTATATTGTGTATAATACATGTTTCGTTTAATTTACATAATTTGTTGCGTATGCGCATTATATTATAATGTCGTATGGTTCGTGGTTTGATTAAATTGAGAATTTTGTCGGAAATATTTTATCGGACTCACATAATAAATAAACACTGCAGTCGACCAATTAGACTTTGTGGGATAAAAAAAAAAAAAAATCGGCCGTGTTAGAAATTCTCCGAATGCGTTTTTATAGCCCAATAGTAATAATTAATATATTCGATTGTATCGTTTTGTGTATTATATATATATTATAAATACGCTCGCGCACTATAATAATTTATAAGACGTTTCCACAGCTAGTTTCGTTGCCGTCATGCGACCGACCGATCGATCCTTCAGCGCTGTGCCAATTTGCGACACAAAAATAAAATATACTGCACATAATATTTGTGCATAATGATATACAACATATTATTTATGCGGGCGTATTGTGTACACGATAATATTGATGCGCACGTGTATAATGTATAAATAACTATACACACATTTTAATAATTTCAAATTCGAGAAAATTCGGATGAAAGTAATTTTTTTCTAAAAATGCTTGTTTGGTTTATCGTTTTTAAGTCCTGATGTTGTTTATGATTGTTTCATTGAAGATATTTTTATACTAACACTTACTGCAAGTGAAAATATTTAATATACACAGATTATATACTTTAAAAACACACATTGCATCAATCTCTACTATACATTACCGCCTAAAATTTGAGCTGAATTTTCGGCAACACCACAATCTTACCACAAATAGTAGTGAATCATCTCACGCAAAGCCAGATGGTTTCCAGATTTTATACCGTACATCAAAATGTTTGTATTTTTATTAATGCACTCAAAATCCTATTTGAATAAATTCAAGTCAGAAATAATGAGTTAAAAATCAAAACACAATATCGAAAAAGAAAATATATTAATAGTACAGAATTACGATGAACGACAAACATAATAGAATTACCAGTCTTGACTTTATTCAGATTGTCTCATTTAAATATTTATCCTTTTATCGTTCGATGTTGACATTATTGGATAATATTCCGGACAGTATTATTATTATTGAAATTATTGACATTATTGACATAATTTACCGCATTAAATATTTTAGACGGGACTCAATTTACCACTTTATTTTATATAGGTGGGATTTATAGGATTTTTTTTTTTTTAGTATTAAAATGGGACTCGATTTATCAAATCCGGCAAATTATCTCCCGTTGGCCGTTACCCGCGTATAACACGATGATCGGCTATATACCTAATGTCTATGCGTGGCTATTTACATATTATAATAGACGGCCGTTTCGAATTTACGGAACCGACAAATTTGATCACCTGCAGCAAGCATATTGATGTATTTTTTAGTTCCGAAATATCAATTACTATGTATTATATTACGGATGATACGCGGTTAAAAATGTTAATATTTTTCCATGTAGTTTTCTCGTTAAAGACACGTATCACCCGAGTGGCTAGAGCACTCTATTTCATCCATGCGTGTGATATGACATAAAAATACCAATTGTCAAAGACGGAAATCTCGTGAGGGGGAATTAGGGGGCAGCCTAATTTTTAGATATCTTAGGTAGATTTTTAGCCCCCCCCCCAACGGTCAGCTCTTTAGTTGTGTGGGTTCAAAACTCTCCCACTCACATTGATATTAAAAATGCTAGCCCCTCGCACTACATTTTAAGTCTGTATAGGATACTGTATTATGTATTTAATATTATATATATATATATATTGTACGCCTATTAGTGTAAAAGGACAAGAGAATAATGTACATTTGAGTTTTGAATTCGCTCGTGTCTTAGCGGCAGATGAACGATACAAACACACGACCATATAATATAAAGGTACCTACCAACCGGCGGCTATGGTAGCTATACAACATACATACATTTACTGTGTATACCTGTTAAGTAAACATATATATTTATAACTATATATACATATACGTATTATACACACACTTATTGCATATAGAGGCATATATTTATGCGTTCAAACATACCGCGTTTAATACTTAAATATATCGGCCGCTTAGCGGTACGCCGTGTAGAACTTGAATGGAAAGTCGTCTCGGAATTATCTATACACATTATGTAGGTACACATTATATTATATGACTATACACGACTAGGTATATAGGTACATCCCGGCGAGGAGATAGACGTCCCCTCTAAATTAACTCTCCGCGTGACTGCGCCTAGTAGACGAGCGATATTAATCTCGGCGAAATCTAAACGCATTCCTTCCGAGCTTCACACACACACACACACACACACACACATACACTCGCTCGCTCACACACTAAGGCACGTCCACTCGGTCGACAGTTTTATTGTTATTAGCTGCGTCCCGTCGAACGTCTCGCTTGGCAGTCTGCGAAGTCATATTTATATATTTCTTTGTCGACACGCGTATATTAGATGTTCGGTTTTCGATTATGCATATTACTACTACGCAGTATCGATTATTGTCAGATGTCGAACGTTGAAATTTCGAATTTTTCGTAGTCTCGAACTCAATTCCAATCCCCTTGAAATAATTACCATAATGTTATTATACAATAGAACTGGATACTTCGAACTTTTTTCTGCTCTCCTCGAAATCGACATGACAAGAGTTTACCGTGGTCATTCATTTCCACGTAGATATCTATAATGCAATATATGTACAATGTTTTGAGATTTTGGAGTTCGCCGCCGTATAGGGAAATTTACGTTTTTTTCGTTTTTCGTTTTCCCGCGACTCAGCAGCAGCCAGTAGTAGACAATAGACATAAGATAAACCTATATATATATATATGTAGTATTATGTATTATACCGTCCTTGGTCATATTATTTATCACCGTTATTATTTTCAACGCCAACGCCGCGCCGTACGCGATAAGACTACCTAACGCGTAGCTGCAGTTTAGATTTTATCGTCTAAAAACTCATCGGTAAACCTACCTCATTTTGAGATACGATGTGTGTGTGTGTGTGTATGTGAACGATCTCCAAACTTTTTTTTGCCAGACACAAAAACCTAGTCATAACAGCAATAAAGAATAAAACGTAGTACGTACTAAGAGTATACATAATAATATAAAGTATAGTTGTCCGAATTATCTCGACCCCTCGCGCGCGTCTGTATACTATGTATATTATAAACTATATTGTACACGCTCTTAACATTTATAAATATAATATAATATAATGGGTCTTCTTTTCGTCCAGCAGTTATGTATTTGAAGGCTGACGGAAATGACGCGCGGACGACTCTGGTTCTTCAATCAGATAATATAATAATATATACATATATATGTATAATATAATGTGCTTGTATATAAAGTGAGTTGCAACGGCGGCGTTGATGTGGTATAACATAATATAAAATAATGTACAATAATACAGCTGCGTCATATTTTTTTTTTCACAAAACCAATTGTGGATGGATTTTGAAATTTAATATTATTATTAAATTACGGTCGACTCCATATGTGGGTACGAGCATATCCGTAAATATATGAAATGATAGCGGATTTTATCGTGAGCAAGGATGTCAATTTTTTTATTTTTACGACGCAATTCTATTATTTATAATAATAATCACGTGATAAATTATAATTCGGCGAAGTTTTAATTAATTTGTATCTATAAATTATCATATATACCTACCTATGTTCACAATTTTTCAGTCTAGACTCAATTTTCATCAAACTTCGTTATCATCGTATCGCCATCGTTTTTACACCACTTTTTTCCTATTATTTCTAACGCATTCCGTTTGATTTTGAGTTGGAGATAATCTAAATCACGACCTAATCTAATGTCGGCTTTATATTACATTGAATATATTATCATAAATGTAAAATAATACCTTATTTAATTTAAAATTGTTTGGATTAAACCATTTCTTAACCATTATATTCTATACATAACGTATAGCGTGTTTTCGTGTACATAAATATAATATACGTTTATTACGTCAGCGGGGAAGTTGTCATGGCCCGTGGGGTGGTCATCCATCCGGAATCGAACCGGACACCTCGAAGTATGGCAACCAGTTTTCGCGTTAAAACAAAAATGACATGTTCAATGATTATTTCTTTTGAAAAAACTTCTGGTAGAAAGAATACATATATATATATATATATATATATAAAATCTTGTACAGATTTGGAAATGGTATCTATATTGGTGCTAATTTTACAATGATGGAATCGCGTGAAAATTTATTCAACAAAAATGCAAATATTTATTATTTTATTTTATGTACTGTATTATCAACATGGATTGTTTTAAAATAAATTATGACGCGATCACGTCAAATAACTACGCGTCACGTAAAAAACTAACAATTAACCATTAACGATATAAATTATAAATTGCCGAGACGTGTTCTGCTGCAACAGCGATTATAATATATATATATATATATATATATATATATAATCTTAATGTTATATTTTGTAGTTATAAGTTTATTACTTATAACAGAGTCGCCGTTATTGTTATTATTACACACTCTCTGTATTTTATTATTATTATTATTATTATTAACGCGGTGCGTACGGCTGATAGAAATCATAGTTGCGCTGCCGTCGTCGCCAAGAGAATAATCGAAAAAAATATATATTTCTGATGTCGTCGGCCTTAGGCTACGAAGACGGGATGTGGGGTTAAAAAAAATAGGTATAGAGTGGCGCCCGTTAATGACGACCGCGACAGCCCGCCACCTCCAATCGTTCAACGTGGTCGCTCCGTCTCCTGTTGCACGCGGAGACACACACACACACACACATTTCCTGCACCCTCCCTTCGTACCCGTTCGTCAGTCATAATAATATAGTTTTTCTTTCGACCGTCGTGTACAACAATATAATAACATAAAATATTGTATACAGACCACAATTACACACACGTAAACGTATATCGGCGTATACACAACGTACATATAACATTATTATTATTATTATTATTATAGACGCCGCGTATAGCGCCGCGTGTTAAAACGAAAATGTGGTGTAAAAATTCAATTTTTCTGGTCTTCGGATTCGAGCACGGGGAAAAAAAACTGTTGTGAATCGAATTTGAGGAACCCGCGGCGCACACACCGGAAATTGTAAGCGCGCGTACACACACAGCACAGGTATACCTACCTATAATAGTACACTATAGGTATACGTCCTGTGTACACGGAACTCTGCAGACGAATCAGTGCGGTGATGTATAATTTCGGTATAATCAATTTGACTCGTTTTCGTGAGTCGCCGCCGCCACCGTTTTGTTTCAAACGCGCACACATTAGTACGTCCAATTTGTCACTTTATTACATACTGTTTTTTCTTCTTACATAAGGGCTGTGTGATTAACGAGGCCGACAAGACGTCAAGTTTTTCTCGTCGTGTACACCTCGATTACATAATATTGTGTTATTATTATAAAATACACGTACCACAGTATCGAGTATGTTGTACCCGCACACATATATTATAGCGATATTATTAAATTGTATATACAAATATCGCGGCGGTGACGTCAAATATTTTCTCTGAACACCGGGAAAAAACACAATTTCCGTCCAATTACCCGTGGTCGCCCGACGACGGCGTCGTAAAATAATCATAGGACAAAATTATCGCGTGTTTTGCGTTCGAAAAACTACGCCGGCCGGCTGCCGCATACATACATACGATTATATTATACATGAAATAAATTCATTATAATATCGTCGCCTCTGTTGTACAACGCGCCGCCGCCGTATATCCGCAACTCCCCCGAAAGCCGTTTATCGACACCACAATATCGCCATCGAGTTTGTTATTTTTTTCGCGCGTCTCGGGACGAATAATTATCGCGTGTAGAACAGACCTCGGTTGAATAAAAACGAAACGGTCTTTTTTAATTTTAAAACAAACCGTCGGCGGCGGCGGCGGTGTTTCGTTCGTAATGAACACGTCGTTGTTTTCCGCGAACCGCGCCGCCGTCCCGAAATTCTTATAACAACCTGCGAACGCGCGCGGCTTCGGCTCTGTGCAAATACTCGTCGCCTATATTTTATGTGTGCAGCGTACGTTAAGAGAGAGAAAAAAAAAATTATAAGACGGTATTATAATACATATTATTATTATTATTATACATATTATACACCGTACGTATACGTTTGCCGGACCAGTTATTCGAGACCGCATAAATCAAGTAAATTTCGAGTAGAATGAGAAAAAAAAATAATGTTAAATGTCTGAACTATTGGAAACCCGCGCAGAGGTCACGAGACGCGGTGGTGGGTACCCGCGTGCGGATACGTCTCCGCCAAAAACGGAACGACCGAGCGCGGTTGTCGTTCGCAGTTTAATAATATTATATTATATTATATTATATACCTTTCGTGAACGTTCGTGTGTGTGTGTGTGCATGATATAGACTTGTTTGTACACACGCCAAAAACGAGAATGTTTTAATTAGAAAATCCGCAATCGTCGTATCGTTACATATAATATTGGTATAATAATATACACGACGTGTATATTATATTATATCTGGGCCGCCCGACGCTTATAATCCTCCGCGAGACTCAAAGTTTTGATATTGTATTTTTGCGAAATCATAATTATTATTATATTCTCATTTTGACACGCACTCCGCCACACCGGCGCGGACGTGATTATTATGCGGGCTGTGTTTTAGGTGCGAAGTTTCGCGCTCGGCGATAATAGCCCTTTAGGGTATACCTACCGCTGCGTATAGGTTTGCGATAAAGTCGACGATATTTTTATAGCGCCACCGTGACGGGCAGATAACCGATATATTATTCACGTTGAACGTCGATGATCTTATAACTGCGGTTGTAGATTTATCCGAAAAATCGACGATCTACATACCCAGAATAATAATATTATTATTAATCAAGTAACTGTAGTGAGGTAATTAATAATTATTCTCGTGCCCAATACGTCAATATGGTCATTTTTGCAGACGGAAAACTCATTTATAATTTTATTATCATTTATATCCACGAGCATGCACACAGATGACGTCTTGCGCGTTTTTAAACTATTATGTTTATTCGCCGATTGTTGGAATGAGATATAATTCTGTAGTAAACTTAAAAATTATTCCGGATGAGCTCTTAAAGTAGCCATGTGATTAATTTAAAGTTGTCCTTCTTGAAGTCTCTTCGGGTTCATTGGATGCACCCAATAGCGTGATTTAAAGTTTTTTTTTATTATTTCCGCTTGACAATGATGATCGGTTACGATAAAGTAAACCGCATATTCACACAAATCTCTATGTATTTGACAGTTTGAGAATGAAAAAAATAACTATACCTTCCAAAATAAAATAACAATGAATACCAATTATAAATCTTTTAGAATATCGGATGAAACAATAAACTATGTACGCATTACATTCATCATTATTTTATCTTAAATTGATTTTTTTTTGTTCTTGGAGTTTTTGACACGCGGTTTGCATATCTTAATTCTTAACCTTTATCATATTTTTGGTAAAACTATAGACTCTGTGACTGTGTGTGCAGTATAGCAGCTACTCGTGAGTCACGTTTTTAGTATTTTGTTATAATTTATACTTCTATCACCGTGTACCTATATCTACCCCACTATAAAAGCATATAGGTAGGTACTACCAATCATATAATATATACTATAAAGTAATGCTAATATCCTTCAAGTCTCGTATCGCCGCTTACTGTATTTGAATATTAATACAATTAATATATAGTTATATTTGATATTGTGTATGTATGTGAGGGGGGGAGAAGTAGTAGGGGGAAATCCTATCGTTAATATGTATAATATAATTTATAAAATATAGAATGAGCGTACAACGCACACATGTTATATTATTAGTCCGAACGACGTTGACAGTCTTTTGTTCATTGTTAATATTGTGTTTTTTACCACAATTAATTTTGTTTGAAACATTCAAGGTTGTTTTCTGTTTACGTTAATATATTTAAATTATAGTGGCGTGTATTATACGTATATATGTTTTTATTTTTTACTTGTGGGCTACTTATACCACTGGATACTAAAGAATTGAAATACTGCTTTTTTTCTTCCCCCTCCCTACCCAGTACTCAGTTCAATATGGAGATTATATACCTATTATCGATGTAACTTCGGTCTAATTAAAACAACGAAATTATCTCTTAGGAGAATATATTATTGACAGTACAAAGAATAATCACCAAGACTACATTTCGCATGGGATATTCATCTTTTTTTTTTTTGTATACACATCCCACGCCTAAAAATGTTGTTCTATAATGGCTCTAATTTGTGAATAATTTTTGTTTTTACAGCGACGATGTTCGTACAAGATTTTTTGCTTTCGACCCCATTAAAAATAATAATATGTAAACTTCAAAAAAAAATAACCTAATAATAAACGTAAAACGTAATATAGTTACGCGCTGATCACAGATTGTATCGTATTGTTAAATTTATCGAACCAATCTTTCTTTTAATTTGAAAATAAATCACTTTTTATACTTCTATGGAAAATAAAAATTACCGCCCAAGTAAGCATAAGACCGTGTACTATTTCATTAATTAAAAACAGAAAAAAAACAAATAAATCTAAATATTTTCAATAATCTGTTTTATGTTATACCTATAGAAAATTACTAGATTTTTGATAATTGAAACCATAAATTATATATATCATTGTATAATTTCTATTAAAAAAGATTTTTTTACAAAAATTCAATGACTTTTTTATACCTCTGCAATCAGCACCACGTAAATATAAAAACAATGTATAAATAAAAATCAAATAAATCTAACATTTTAAGTAAAGTTGGTGTGTATAAATATATCTATGTATATTATTCCAAGACGTGTAAAGCATTGATCGTTTATCATTGATTTGACTGTCAGACGAAAATACGTCTCCGTATTCTCTTAAATATTTTTGTAAATTAACGTTTTTTGGCATTTTATAAAATAAAATATTACAGTAAAACCTCGCTAAAACGGAACTTTGGTAAGACAGAAACCCCGGTATTACGAAAAAATGTCATGGTCCCATGCGATTCCGTCTTATCGAGGTTTTACTGTACTATAAAATCTGACACGTATATAATATTGAACAAACGATACGAACGATACAACAGAACTACACACAGTGTCTAGAGACTAGAACACAACTGTCAAATTTCAATATTATTCAGGATAAGAAAGTATTTTGGCGTATGGTTTTCTAGCGCGATAAGATTAAATGTGAACCGCACCATTAAATGTAGACGTATATTTCTTTTAATCGACAATAGGAAATAACAATAAATAATGAATGATGCACGTTTTCCGCGTTATTAGCGTTGTGTTATGTAATTTTTTAGAAACTATTAAATATGCATACAAATATGCAAAAATCAATAAAAATGGACAAAATATGGACTTTTTCTCAAAAATTATGGAAATATGCAAAATATGCATTTTTAATTTTCCATTTTTAAACTCAACATTGTATAGGTCAGATTTCTAGCTTGGTCTCCTATAAATCGAGAGCATACAAAACAATATGCGACTCCTATAACTTCCGAACCCTATTTATCAGTATTCATTATTCATAATGTGCACATCGCGAGCATATAATATAATAAAAGTACCAAATACGTATAGATGTGTAGTGTATATAAGTAAATATATGAGAGGAGATTTTTGTCGTAATAGTTATACCATCGGGCCCATTAGGAGAAGCCAGAGTTTTAAACCATAAAAACAAATTTGTGGCCATCTAATTCGATCAAAATATTATAATAACGTATAAGTCTATACATATAGTAAATGTAACCCGTCTGCATTATATATATACACAATTATAATATAATATTACTCCATCGGAGAAGTCGTACCCTATCGGTACTTCAACCAGTCCTCGTGTTCTATATAATATATATTCACCTAATAGAATATAACGTCGTCGCGTTGTCCTCCGGCAGTTCGTTATAATGCCTGCGGGGATAAGTGATCGATTACTTTTGTTTGTTTGAGAAAAACCATCGTCGTCGTAGTAGTCGTCGCCGTCATCGCGTCGTCGTGCAACGGTCGCGATGAAAAAATAAACGAAAAGACAAAAAAAAAAAACCATCGCAAACAAAGAATGTCCGGTTAAACAGGTCCATATTTACCATTATTATTTTCACGTGCATTCCTTTTCGTGTATGCCGCGCGCGCGTATAGTCCAACAGCTGCGGCGAGTGTAGATAATATAAATATATATATATATATATATACAAAACACATACATAGGAGAACCGATCGAAATGGCAACTTGATACGTTTAGGGCGAAGCGTTAAGGCGGAATTCTTTCCATATAATGTGTATATATGTATGGAGAGATCCAAACTCTTCTCATACATTCGGCCCGTTCGTTTGCACGCTCGTATAATATATATAGGTGCACACGGTTTTTCGGGTAATACGATATACGCGCCGATGACGAGGGAAAGAAAACGGTTTTTCGAAAATACTTCACAAGGCTAAAACGCGTTATCGCGTAGGTATTATTATAATGTTAAACGATTAATTTTAAGAATTATTCGGCTCCATAATCAAAACGCTGTCTCACAATATAGTCACTACAATCGTCTTTTACTGTAAATTAGTATGGACACGGTTTTCTTCGAGTGAAAAATCTAATCCTGCATATTACATAGGGCGCGTCCATAGACAATATGGATACTATACATGCATATAATATATTATTATTGAATTATGTCTGATTTCCAGAGTTCATCACAACAAAATCATTTCTGATTAAATCCGATTCGATTAATCAATAAATCTTCGCGCTGCAGTAGCTCGTTGTTTGCACGGAATTTGTCTTTTAAAAAATGTATTATGTATTATTCAAAAATGTTAAATATTAATGTAAAATCTAACTAAACTTGCGGAACAAATCGTAGTCAAACCAAATTTTTTGGAACCTAATTATGACTTATTCTAGTAAAAGAAAGAATAATTTTTGAATTTTAAATTTATCTATTTGGTCATCAAAAGCGTCAGATGTATTTCTGAAGCGCACGCGCGCATATATATATATATAGCAGATATATACGCATATCAGATCAGATCGTTGGAATGTTTGGCTGATTAACCGTTATAGACTTATATAATATTATATATCCCATGCCCCAATACATAATGTTAATTATAATTTAATTTCTCTTTATCGATTGAATCCGATGTATATTATGATGCGTTAATGTTGTGCGCGTCTACAGCGTATATTACATATTATGGCCGAACTGCCGAAGACAGTAATTATAGTTATCCTCCAATAAATTAAGAGCAAAACGTTAATAATAATTTTAGTTGTTGCTGTTACAGCAGAAGTCACAAATGTATAATATATAAACTTTATATATACCTACTTGGCTACCTATACATAATATATAATATTATATAGTTGAACTCGGAACCATCAGTAATGGGGATAAAACGTCTTTATGCGTTCGTTCTAATTAAAATATCTATCTACCTGTATAAATAACTATATAGATTATATAGATATAAATATTTATTATAATACGGTTTGTGCGGTTTATTGTGTGTGTATATATATATTATATGTGTGTATGCATGTATTATATTGCGCGTATTTATAGATATGAATCGTGTATTATAAAGTATATTATTTTATACATTTTTAATTGATTAATTTCTTCTGATATATAATATTATCACGGTGCGAAATAATATGGCTTTAATGTAGTTATGCCGCCCAGCTATGGGTGTACTAGTATAATATTTATAGTTTATATTCACTATCAAGGCTGCCCACGGAGGTGACCAGGAAAGGACATTGCTCCCTTTGCATTTTCACAAATGCGTATATATCACACGTAAAATGATGTAAAAATATTGAAATTAAAATAATATTTTTACTGTTGTTATTTATTATTTTTGAACAATATTACGAGCAAATATCGTGATATCGTTTGGACTTTTAAATCGTTTGAGAAATGTCAAACTTTAACGTTTGAATTTTAGTTTCTATAGTTTTTTATTTGATTTTAAATTGCGTACACGTAAAACAAAATACAAATTGACCAGCACTAAATAACAGTATGTATACATATATATATATATATGAAATTCTTCTCCACTTTTTTTCTCTGCAACAGCACTCGAGATTTAAACTTAAAAAAATGCAGTTTCAACGATCGTCATTCAGTTTTTTTTTCAAACACTGTTGTTACAATATATATATATATATATATATATATATATATAAGTTTTTTTTAAGAGTAGGAAGATACTCAAACCATTATAGGTCATGACCAGACTGATTGGATGTGTAGAACTACATTAGTTAAATGTATTATATCACACTCAAATGATTGATAAATTGTCATATACTATATATATGACAATATATATATATAGGCCCAATTCTTTTCTCATTGTTGCAGGTCTGGGTAAGCCGTATTTTTCACATTGTGATGTGCCCGACAATTTCTTCGAACGGAAATCTCTTTACGTGGGTCCAAATGCACGTATAGGCGGTTTACACAACTGCAGAGTGTTAACGTAGCATAGATACAAAAAAAAAGTAATATATTATTATTTATATTACTTTAAAATATGTGTATGTACCTACTTACGACCCAGCCAAAGGTCTTAGAGCCCGCGTAGGTACGTAATATCATAAACCCCCAAGGTTGTCGGGTGGTACAAAAAAATAATAATAATAATAATACAGAAAAACGTGACCAATCGGGTAGCACGACAAATTTTTTTTTGACCACTTGTGTATGACTGTCAACTGGCCGAGGTAATTGACACAATGTTTGGTGCAATATACTACATTTATATATAGTATACAATATTATATATATATAACCTAAGAGAGATAATATAGAAAACAATGTTCATAAGTTATAGTACGTGCGGATAGGTTTATTGAATTCGTATAAATATTTTTCAATTTCACTCGTAAGTACTTATAAATAATAATATAACAAAAATGTAATTTACAACGATATTATAGATTTATTTTTATTTAAATATAATCAGTAGTTTCATATTATCATAGTAATATTATACACTTATAGAATATTAACACATATATTCATATTAATAACGATGAATAATAAATATAACAACTGTTATTGTGCTGCATAAAACACGATTTGTAAACAATTATTTTAAATGATAATAAATAATAACTATAAGTTGGTAAATACTATAATAATAATATAATGATTAACTTTCTTGTGTCTTAGATTTTTATATATTAGTTTAGTATTTTGATATTTGTGTTCGAAACTTAATTTTTAAATAATTATTGTCCTTGAGAATTATTTCACGTCCTAAATAAGGCTTCAATTGGATTCCGAAATATGCATGTATAAAATATGTGTAATTATTACTTTGTGTAATATAATATTTAAATCGATTAGAAAATAAACAATATTTACACTCAAATCAATCATAATTATTTTCAAATATTATAATATAAATAAGGAGAATATTTGTTTTCAATGTTTAAACTAAAATTACTGGGTTCTTTAAATTTTGTTCAATTCGAATAAAACGTTTATATATATTTATTATGTACATATAGCTGGTAAAACAGTGTGTACGAATACACACATTACACATCACACACTACACATTACAAGGTATGCTTAATTAAATCATATATAATATAGTGTATAGTTTCAGTACAAGCTTATTTCGATATATATTATGCATCAGGCTGTTATTTCCATAATAAATATCGCAGGCAAAGATAGAGGTATTATAGGAAATAATATTTGTCAAGAATATTCGTTCTGTGAACTGAACACCTATAATATACTTATATACTATGTCGTATGTTCAAAACACAAAATTAGGATAGCAACACTCTCCGTGTGCACATATCGTTCACAATTATTATAGAAATCTAGAAGAAGTGTGAGTAAAAGACTGACCGCGTGTAATATATATTTTATATTTCAGTGGCTCATGCTTGTTCGAGTGTGACGTCAATATTATTATAGCACCCACTGATTGTGTTTAGGGCTTAGGTCTTGTGCACTGCGCAGTTACATGTTTATTTATGTTTGTTTACAACACCATAATATATTTAGGTATAAAGATGTTGCAGTTAAAATGCATTCATTTTATCAACTCGCCACGCCACGCCGTCACAGGATGACAGGTCCCATTCGTCGCAGAGTTGGCCACAAATTCGTCGTCGATATATATTATAAACGCACCTATATTAACCACAGTGACGTGGTGACAATTTATAAACCATGATACACATATTATATTTCAGTACCTACCCACCCTTAATCTACTTAATATAATATAATATATATATATAATTATTACGTTTATTTAAAGCTTATTCTTAAACTATTCTGTAATATTATCCTATGCATGTATACTGTTAATTTTTGAACTGTCTAATCCTATAATAGATAACACAATTAAATATATATATATATATTATTACGACTAAATATGATTTTTGTGTTATGTTATGCATTAACAATAATGTATCCAACCACCCACCCTGCCGTTCCTGTTGACGAATTCGTTAACCAGTATTATGGATTTCACTATTGGCACTCGTTTCATTTTCTGTATGACAACAAAATATCTTCGCCCCTCGTGTATAGCGATTAGCGGTTAATACTGCATTTTATTTTTTGCATTTTATAACATCATAATAATTAATAAAATGCATGGTCAACTGTAATAAATCAAATAAAGAAATATAATTGAAAATAGAAAAACTGGTATGTACTTGATACAATAAGGTTCTAATACTTGAATATAAAAACTTTTTAACTTCAACCAAAACTATTGTCATGAAATAACCTACCTAATGCGAAAATAACAAACAAAGATAATATAATGATATTAATAATATAGTATATAATTGTTTCCGTATGACAACGTAAACTAACCAATAGTTATATGCCATATTTGATATTTCCACTTATTATAATATAAATAGCAATAAAATCTGTAACCAATTATTTAAACAAAATAATATTCGATTTTTACAAGTCAAAACGAAATTCGTGTGTTATCTTCCCTATAGAAACTAGGGGTCGCGTGTAGTGAACTACACCGATACCTGTATTTTTACCTATGACGGGGTTAAAGCCCATGTAATAAAAAATACCCGTGTAGACCCATGAGCTTGAATACACATCTATTTAAATAAAATCATATTTCACTACTTTGTAGTTCTGACTTACAATTGCTCCACTTTCTGAACTCGTTATGACAGAACACATCTCATATTATATTGTGTTCACTACACACTAGTATATGGCGTAATCACGTTTATCAATAATATTAATAAATTATAATAAGTAAATAAATGTGTGTATGTAATTTATGCTATATGCGAGTAATTGATAATGAAAGGTAGTCGTATTCTCGTACATTACAATATCTAAATATTTTAAATTTCGTTTTTTACAAAAAAAAAAAAAGTTGTATTGCATAATTATTAAATAACAACAAGCATAAATAAATAAATTCAAATATCAATAATAATATAGTATAAAATAAATACAAGATAATAATAACGATAATAAATTAATCAATATTATCATAAATATTTATGTTTAAAGTATATCTGAATTTTGAATTAATATACGATATACACGGGTAATGATAAATAAATACACCGGTACGCACGGGTATTCAATACACGTATATACGCGGCTATTATACACGGTCTTTAATATATATTTTGCCCGCGAACCAGTGTATTCTAATACCCATTCGCAACCACGACCTCTAATAGAAACCCATAGAGGCTGAAGAAAAGGAGCTAAAAACACCCTCCTAGAGGTTGATTTAACTTTTATTGAAATCGGTCCAGTGATTTCTATAGAGATCAGCCGTTAGCAACAAGACTCAATTTCACATTTATATTATAATGTATAGTGATAGGGAAATGCGATTTGCGTGATTCTTCTGTTTGGTATTCACTTTGAAGATCATCATTCATTCGGGTCGACCCTTTTTCATCGCCCGAAACGTGCTTTATTATAGGCGGTGTGCGCCTATAAGGGTTTTATTGTGTTATATATTACGTGACCCCGACATTGTGCAATTCGTCGTAGGTACATTTGTTGTTTGGACACTATATCATTATTACTATTATTATTATTATTCTCGACGGTTAGGAGATTTAAGTATAACGTTTTTGTATATCTGTGTATTATATCGGATTTAAGTACGTTTGCGCATTATTCTGTTGGACATCTACATTTTCTACCAATGACAGAAAAGCAGATAATACACTCGGCATTAGATTTGTATACTACGCCTATCCCTAAAATGTAATATAGGTACCTATATCAATGGACCGGCTTTCAGGCATCGGTTTAGCCGCATATAAACATTTATTAAATACCGTATACGCGGTGCTTTGATCGATGTCCGGAGAAATTGAAAATACAAATGAAATATCGTTTATTTCGGGTTTTATAATATCGGGTTAGGTTCCGTAATAATAAATAAGTTTTGAAACTGGACAATTTTCGGGCACCTCATATTTTATACCACATATTATAATGACACGACATAATATTGTACTCTACAGACACAATGACGCTCTTCTTATCTAGAAAATAATATGTTGACTCGGCTGACAGCTGTATATATGTCATATAATTTATTGCGTAAAATGGCTACAGTTTTACATATAGTACATATAATATTTTAACTAATTACAACCCCGTATACCAAATCCCCCTTACAAATCGCTAATTATTGTTGAGTTGTAGGTGGAGTATTTTTTAATAGATAATTTTCATCAAAATAAATGTTTAAACAAGAACCAGTTACTTATCTCAGCAGTTGATGATGATATATTCTGCGGCGAATGTGATCATAAATAAAGAATACTTACTCGGAATAATAACATTAGTAACTTTTAAGATTTTAGTGTATCAACTTATTACAAATGTTTACGATTTATTCATCCTTGTCCATTAGTTATCTAATCCCAGATTAAGATCCGTATTTTTTTTTTTAAATTACCGTAATAAATGTTGCCTAATGGAAAATCAACGGAGAAAAAAAACCCAAAAGTATTTTTCATGTTTTTTATTGGTGTTGAACTATTGATATTATATATGTAAATATAAAAAGGAACATTTCGATGTCAACGAAATAACTGAAGGGCGAATAATAATATTGATTGTGGCGAAACTATAAATGCGTTGTTTTGATAAAGTATTTTCGCGCAATATAAATTGTTTTTATGGTTGTTTGTTATATTATTACTCCCGCCATCGCCATTATCTCCGTTTGAAGGAGTGTATAATATAATATTTAGGTATATTATTACTATAGGTACTTTTCTGTCGGATCATTATTTTTATGTTTATGCGTGTGTGTGTGTGTATTATAATAATTATTATTTTATCGCATTCGCGAAAATGGTTCACGCCCTTACCGAAACGTGAAAAAAAAACAATAAAAACCAAATTGCACAGCTGCACACCCGATACGATATTATAATATATAATAATTCTTATATTGACGGTCGGTGTAGTAAAAATCATTCGTCTTGGAAAAGTTTTCTGATGGCCATTAAATTCGCGTAGGTGCACTTACTTATAACTGCGAGCAAATAATAACTGCAAGCATACTGGTGTATATCGTTATTAGTTAGGTGGGCATTGCCCATTTTCATATATTATAGCATATTATAAGTTATAAAAAAATGTACCTGATATTGATTATTGTTTGAAAAAAATGTGTATTACTGATAATATTATTTTTAAAAAATTCAGACTATTGACTATGATTTGAAAAAGAGATGTGTATTATAACTATTATAATGTTAAAAAATTAAAACAAAAATGTATTATTATAATAATGTAAAACTAAATAGCCTTGTTTAAATTTTTTACTATAAACTATGTCGTGTTTTTAATAATACGGTAATGCTTTTAGATTTAGGATATTTTTTTCACTTTTTTACACTGGACAGATCGGTATATTTTGAAATAATAACAAATAAGAATAATACATATACGTATATATATATACGACATTATATTGTGTATTTATACACAAATGTGTGAATATGGTGTGTATAGCGCTAGTTAGTGTCTTTTAATGGGCAGACGCCCACTGTTGCCAACACGTCGAGACGCGCATATTATAATAATATACTATTTTATATAAACAATAAATTAATGATATATGCGAGTACAGAGTGTGCCTAGGCGTTTTTGTCATCATATATGAAACAAACTAGTCGAAACGCTGGAAAACACCCACTTGCGCCCGCCCTGTATGTGCAACAACAGGTTGCGTGTTGGGTGTTTGTTTCTCGGAGACGCTATACCTGAAACTTACGCTAGACTGCACAGACCAACTAATACGAATATCGTAATATTATAATGTTTAACCCTCCAAAAGTGTTAAAGTATGCGCACGAGGTATGAATCACCCTCGTCTTAACCACACCCTGCAAACGACCATCACCGGATGGTGTGCGGCGTAAATATTTTTTATCGTGAACGAGTAAAATGCTACGAAAAACAATTGAACACTAAGACCCTCAATAACGAATCCTAATAAATCGTTGAATACCTATTACTTACATAGTGATATTAAATTGTGCAGTGACTTCAACGCCAACTAACACCGCGTCACAGCCCATATAGGCAAAGTACCGGCGTCTACGTATATATTATAATAGACAAAAGTTACTGTACGCGAACGGCACTGCTCGTTTAATATTATTGTTTTGTTGTAGCCGTATATAATAATATGATTGCAAACTAGATGCATTAATAATAATAAAAAAATAAATAAATAGTAACTATTTTTTTTGTCCAAACAGTCGTGCTTGCTAGACGTTGGTCAGGTCGTGTTTATATTTTAACGGTGTAAACAATGTAATAAAATTATATAATAATTGATGCAAAAAAAAAAACTCGAAACGATGTATAGGTACATGTTTAATTTGTTTAATTTAAAAATATGATAAAAACGCATTTTAATTTGCGCGAGCTATATAATAATATCTCTATTCATTATTTCCGACGGATATTATTATGCCACAATGCAAAACTATATAATTCCCCGTTGGGTGAACGTGAACTCTACTCGCATAAAAATGTTACGGATATTTTAACATTTATTATTTTCTAATATTTTATATAGACTTGAAAGTAATCACAAAACTATTAATAATTAATATGAAATAAATTCCAAAGTCTTCGTTTTCACGTAACTTAATAATTATATTATATTTATAATTGTTCGTATACCTCGTGTATTCCATACAAATGGAATGTTTGATATTTTTTTTTAAACAGGTGCATACGTTCGTCAGAACAATATGACGAGATCTTGGTTTTATTCGAATAAGAAACTCCATATACAATACAAACCAAAAACACTATTGTTATGAACGCCCAAAAACTGAGCCTCGTACAATGTATATAGTGCATCAAACGCTGACGTACACGCATCACACAATATCACGTAATCATGGTTGGTGTATCCGTCTGATTTTCGTTTATTCGTTGAATGTTATAATATTAATAAAAAAATAGACAATGACCATAAAACGATAATACAATAATATTTTGTACATTGTTACATTCACGATGTGTGTAGTTCAAATATGGTGTACATATAATTTAAAAAATATCATTTCATTAAATGTACTTGTTTCAAGTAAGATAATTTACGTACTACACAAAATACATTTTAAAATATATGTATTATTATGTATTATCAAACGCGTTTTTTTTTTATTTAAATTATTATATTATAATATCATATTAATAAATATAATATTTTAATATATATATATATATATATTGTTTTAACGACATGAATTAATCAGCTACTTATATGCCTAATACTTAACAATACATAATTTGAACAAGTGTTATCGTTACCTACTATTATCTACATATTATAACTAACTATAACAATCATTTTTTACAGAGAACGCAACTATAGGCGCTATTTTAGTCCTTAAATTTTAGGGTTGCTAAAATGATACAAAGCTACAAATATAAATTACTTTATTTTCTTATTCACAATACTTTAATAATAATAATAAATTATCAATTAATTTAATAAAATATCGATAATAAGTTACTTTCAATAATAAAGCAATTATTCAAACTTCAGTTGCAAATTTATTTATAATATCTCTAGCTTTAAATAATTTAATTATTGAATTGTTAAATCTTTTTTTTTTCAATATTTATCAGTGATAAGTTTGAAAATCGTTCTTATGGCATGCTAGTCCGTAGCCAATTTTGTATTCTTAGTATTACAAAATTAAAGAACATATTACCAGTACAAGTACATAGTTATACAAGTTAGTTGCGGTTGCCAACAAAATATTTTAGGGTGATAAGCACATTCATCCCCATCTAGTTGCGCCTGTCATGGTGCAACAATAAAACAGAGTTGTCACTGCCTTATTAGCACACAAAACTGCTCTTACCATATTTCAAGGATTGTACAGCACGCGGTTGACGCTAAAGTGTCAATTATTTTTAACGTTTAGGTTTTTGAGAACGTCGTTAATTATTATTTACCTCCATTCAACCGTATATATGTTAATACAATCCCTGAGGTACTTGTATGGAGCAGTTTTTATTATAATATACTAAACGTGGGTGTGAAACAGAGCCACCATTGCGACCTCTTAAAAAAAACCGTTATTCTATTGGTATTTAACATTATTTTTTTCATTAATTAAATATTTAAGTTTAAACTCGTCGTAATATTTACATCGGATACTATAATAAAATGTTTTATGTTACTTTCAGCCCTACATTTACAGCTGTTACAGGACAACTATAGATATAAGATTCATCTCAATCCCGGGAAAACAAAACCGGCCGTCAACGGGAAAATTGGCTGTCTGCGTATTATAAGGTTTGGTTTAACATAATATTGTTATAAGATAGGTGCCATTAAAATATATGAAACTTAACTACGAAACATTGTTAGTTATCTATTCGTTGTACAGTGAAATCAGTTTTACTGAAAAACATTAATGATTTGAAACTATAGTGTGTGATAACTATATATAATTCTAAAATATTATGTATTGCACTCAAAAGATATAGTGTTTTTTTAGACAAAAATTAATAATTATAATATTTACTTTTAATTGTTTTGAGTAGATAATTATGTATTACATTTAATGTGGTTAACGTAAATAACACTTTAACTTGAACAAAATTATTACCTAAAATTAAAGTAAAGAAGTAGTCTCTAAAAATAATATAATAATAATAAAATAATAAAAAATAGTATTCTCAATTATATTGACATAAATATATTTTAAGTACGTCGTGCTGTTTACCCATAGAAATAAACGTAGTGAGCACACAATAGGAATGAAATAATAATAATCAGAATATTTACCTATATTATGTTTTTCGAAAACTTTTAGACGATGTCATATATTATTACACGCACACACACACACACATATAACCGACGGGATATTATATTTATACTTTTTAAAAGTATCTATTCCAATATTTGAATGAAAAAGTATTTCATTTATTATTTAAATATATTTTTCAGTAAATATTTAAACACGAACACACTAAAATAATATTTCAAATATTTTTAAATACTTAAAAGTTTTTTTTATGGTTTCTGGCCAAGTTAGCTTCTTTATTCTTAGATCTAGAGTTATATTAAAAGTAAAATAAAATAAAAAAGTAAAAATTATAACTTTAAAAAAAAATATTTATACGATTTGTATTTTATAATTAAATATTAAAAGATTTTAGTTAGGTATTCCTTATAAGTTATTTAAATTTAAGAAACATAATTATTATAAAATATTATTAGCGTCATTATTTTTCTAGGTCTTGTAGGTACACATACAGAATTATTTAAAATATAAAAATAAGTAGGTATTTGAAATATATTTAAATATATTTAATAAGTATGATTAATGATTATATTATTTACTATATTGGTAACTGTGGTCACTTAAATTATGTTATGTTGTACTGTCGTATGCACTGTGTGCACAGAACCTCACTATGGCAATTTAGATAATTGCCAACGAGCGCTTGTTATTCAAAACAATGAACTCAGCAGACTATACAAAAATAATATATTATAATTATTATAGTATTATACTATTTTATAATAAGTACTTTATTTAATGATTAGTGTTCGTGTAATATATATTTTACAGTGCGATTCACTAATCATGTTCACCCCCTTTCTTTTTCGTTTAATTAAAAATGTATTCTAGTTTTAGAATTTTTAAATATACTCAAAGGCCATATTTTCGCATTTTTTTAGATTTTTTTTCTCTTATACTTAACCTGTATTTCAAATGAGAAATCCCCTTTTTAACTGTAAATTATTTAGTAAATAATTGTTTTAAAAATGTTTATGTATCTAATTCAAAATTCGAACGAGTAGTTCGTAGTTATTTGAGTAGTCATTAAAAAGTTTATACTAAGGAAAGTAATCATTAAAAATGGTTTTACAAAAATATAATATAGATATAATATTGGATTTAGTTGTTGGTAAATAAATATAAACTACTAAAATTTTCAAAAGACCAAAGAACATTTTCCAAACTCATTATAATGAACCTATTATTCTTAGTGGTATACAAAATTAAATAACTCAATAAGTGCTCGGTCAAATTTTAATCCCGATACTTGACGTATCAAAAAAATGATCCACTAAAAAATTTACTGTTGAAGGGGGGAGGGGGTCGTCATTTAAAAAACAAAAGTTTGTATCTTCATATGGCACTCGCCTTGAGTAGTACAAACAATTTTGATAATTTTGAAATATATAAAAAATATTGTATATATAATATATATTATTATATTATACACATATACTGCTGTCGATTTGCAACTAAAATGTGATTTTTCAATCACAACAACTGAAAATCTACATAGTCATAGCAACAATAATAATAAATGTATAATATTATATTCTTACATATTCACATAATATACGAGTATATTATCATAATGATATTAAGAGATATTTTTCATCTTCAAATGCATAATTATTAGAAATTTTGGATTATGTTTACGATACTAAGTAAGAATTTAAAATACTATCATTGATTGTTTGTCCTTATATAGTAAAAACTTCTGCTGGGAGATTAAATCAATTTTTTTCCACAGATTTTGAAAGAAAATTTATTTTTAATGAAAATATAGACAGTACCTGGATGTTTAATTTATTTTTAAACGGTATTCGACTCATTTTTTTACTGTTGATCAATTTTTGTTCAAAAATATTATTTTTTTATTTATATTGTACCTATTATAACTGTTATGTAAAGTTTTTGATAATCTGCTTGAAAAAAACCTTGTAGGATTAATATTCTGAATAAAATAAAAAATTTTGGTTTGTAAATTTATTTATTATAAGAATAATCCAATATTTAAATGTCATTGTTACTACTATATCTGTTAATAATATGTTAGAACCGTGTCGTGTGCCAAAATACCAGTCGGTACCTCAATCGGTTAATCAATTAAACTGTAGTTTGAGAATAAATAATTTAAATATCAAATAATTCATATAATAAGCAATTAATTGTTTTAAATCAAAATCAAACACAAATGTATGACAATGTCTGACTATATTCGAATTGAATCTGATTAAAATATAATTGATTAGACGCTAGCTTATTAGATAGAATTTAATCAAAATTGTATCGTATTGAAATTTTTTTTTTAATGTTCATTGTAACGACCTCAAGTTCTTCGTCATTGCTTATCACAAGTGGGCAGTAGGGAGATCATGTGATCCATTTATCTGTGTGTATATCACTACATGCATGCTACTACCCCCTTCACCAAGAGGAGACATGTGCGGTCTTCATATTGAAACGCGCGTAAATCTTTTTTTCCATACACGGGTATTTTCATGTTGTGTTTGGTATTCCGTAAACGGATAACGTGTATAATAGGTACTTAAAACGTAATAATAATAATAATATATTTTATTGTGCCAATGGAGTATTCACGTATACAACAATAGTCAGAGGGTAGAAGACGAAAAACGATTAATACGATCAGTGTGTAAAATAATTTCGATTTATACGTTCGATTCGAACACATAATAACATAAAACTACCTATATCTATAGACCGAATGAAATTTTCATATTATTAATCTTACGCGCGTATACCTTTGTGCGCGTGTGTTTACGATACGATTCACACGATCCGCCAGTGATGTGGTGGACCTTACATGCATCCAAAACGGGCCCGGTAATCTTTTGAGGACCCCTGGGGTCGTACAAAAGACGCGACCTAGACCGATTTATTTTAATTATATTTGGTCTGTGCACGGGAGATGGATGTGTGCGGACGGACGGGGATTGGAAAAAAAAAAAAGAAGAACATTATAAAATACATTGAGGTGCGACCGTGCCGCTTAATGAAGCGTACACAATAATAATAATAATAATAATAGTAATAACAATAACAATAATAAAACTTATATCGACGACGAGTTCGTGCGCGTGCGTGAAACGGGATGTTTTTGTTTTGGTAAACATAATGTCTCGAGATTGAAGAATAATGTTATCGGACGGCGTAGTCGTCGTCGACGCCGATCGATCTGATCATTGTACAGGTAGTAAAATATTATATATAATATGTATAACATTGTACAATATAATAATAATAATATTAGGTATTATATTCGAACGACGCGCGAGAATGTTGACCGCGGGGTGAACAGGAAGCTAAACTCGTATCGACAACACAATCGAAAACTACTATACTTTTAATACTACTATTACTATTTCTGCTACTACTACTACTTGGTACTAAGCTACCTACCTACTATATTATAAATGTACTTAACTGCAATGGCGTGTAATATAATAGCATTGGTCATCGTGTACAATATATTAATATTATTATTGTTATTACTATTATGATTACTATGACAGTATGTGTCGTATATCATAGCATGCCTACTATGCCTAGTAGAAGTACGTATATTATAAGTTATAATAATATTGGAGTACAAACACATACACACAAACATAAATATCCACGTGTATAATATATATATGGCGTGAAAGACTTTATTATTGCGATTATTTATATAATATATAGGTAATACATTATATGACGTGCAGTAGGCTATACGCGCGCACAAGTGTCGGATCCGTGGAAAGATATTGGTGATATGACTAGGTGATCGAGTCTGGGAGGTGTAGTATATATTATTATATTATGTGGATACGTACATACCATATTATATATATATATATATATATTATAATCTGGGATTTGTATCGGGCCGTCGTCATAAAGACTGCTGTAGTGTTATAAACACGGTATCTGCATCATATGGGAAATATAATATATAAAAAATATAGTCGTGTGTGAGATTAAAAATGATGAAAACAGTCATTAAAAAGAAAAAAAAATTAAAAATGTCTAATGGTGTACAGGAAAAATGAGTCGTTTAAGCCGTGTCCCATAGAATAAATTATATTAAATATATAACTTCTTAGTGTACCTAGGCACACTGTTGCCAGTTATAATAATAATAATATTATTATTATTATCGTCGTTTCTTGCGCATTACGTAAAACGCAGAATATAAACGTCTCTAACAATATATATATTTTACACTGTAGCGTATTACAATTTTCTTTGTGTGGGGTGCATATATATTATGTAGGCGGCGAATCGTGATCAATGCATATGTTGTGTGGTATATCGATTATGTACCGTTCATCGTAAAGCTTTCGCAAAGACCCTATGTCCTTATGTTGGGTTAGGTTACGCAAGTATTTTGTTTTTTATATCGTTTGTATATAAGGTACCCGCTATATATAGCAGGGTAAATAAATTGGTCCATTTTATCCGAATTATTTTGTTGGGTCACATTAAAATAAACTCATCGTTAGATTATACATATAAATGCATAATACATAGATACCTACACATAACATCTTATTGTACGTGAATTCAATTACAATAATTGTACAGAGATGGGTGCCTATTTGTAATGTCTTCAAAATGTTTTGCTAATATTTTTAATAATGTTTGAACGGTGTTCGAGAAAATTGTAAAATCTAAAAAATATGACATAAATAAGAAATGTAATCAAAAATACCTGATTACGTTAAGTTTCAATTTTTTAAAGTTTAAAGAAATCCTCCTCGTGGCAAAACTTTCTACAATTGCTCATTATTTTCCCTTGCAATAGAATCAATTGAATCCAATACTTTTAATCGTAGAATAAAAATGTCTAGATGCTGCAGTGTATATCGAAAGTGACGAGAGATCACTTTATTATATAATATAAACTATAAACTTTACAAATCATATTATACCAAAACTCACTGTATCTATATAACATTTATATCATCTACACTCAGACTAAGTTCCATTTTTAGAGTTTCGCCATTCTTCAAATCGTTCACCTTACAATATTTTCTACTTAAACCTCATAATATTATATTCTCCGTACCTAAATATATTATATTGACTACAACATTATTTATAATATTTTATAATCGTGGTGGAATGAATTTAATTTCAGAAAACTCCCCTCAGGTAATTTGTAATTTTAAATATATATATTTATATTATTTTAATGCTTTTGGTGCCCTTTACATCATGTATAGAAAACGTTTCGCACGAATTTAATGCTTATCGAACGAGAACGCGTTTTTGCATTTTACATTATAGATACCTAAACCGTGATGGTAATATAATATAGCAGAATACATAGTATATACATATTACGCTTCACTCTATACGTCAATAAAATTAGCAATTTAAAATTTGTCTCTAAGAGGACGTTATCAAAGTAATGTTACGATAAAAGTTTCAATTACACAGAGTCCGTAGCGCGCCTATTACTCGCATTTACTCGGAGTAACAGTGATTACACGCGTCCAACAGCAGTAAAAAAATCTGGCTCCTTAATTAGACATAACTCGTGAGAAACATTATTTACGCGTTTAGATTTATTATAGTTCACTATTTTATTCACATAATAATATAACGTACACAATTTTAGTACCTATTGGTTTTTTTTTTATGTATTTTTCTGCGATCATAATAATAATATACTAATCCCTCGAACCATCGACGAATTTATACCCCAAGTATACGAACACGAATCATCGTTATAATATTGTTTATAATATACCGCCTATACATAGTTACATACTATAATATATTATATTATAATATACTATCGTCTTAAAAGTCGTCGCCTTAGTCATCGACGCCACCGCCGCCGTCCTCCAACAGGCATTTATCGATTAAATATAATAAACATAGATATTCGCTAATTTTCGTGTGTATATAGATAATTCTCGCGATGGCCGTGTCTCTTCGGAATCCAATTACCACCGCCGTGTCCCGTACATTATAATCTCGTATAATCGTTATAATACGTGCGCCGCGCTGTAGCAACGAACCAATTTTTTCCGCACATGCATATCCAACCTCCTGCCTGTACCCACTCCGCGGGTCTATTAAAAAAAATGAATGACTATAAAGAATAATATCGCAGATCTATATAATCATTATTGTTATATATATATATATATATACATATGTGTGTGTGTGTGTATACACACAACTATATATATATATATATATATATATATATTTATATACATTATATTATTATTACACACGAATACGCGATAAGTACGATTAACGAATCTCATTTATGAAAATAAAATTGACTTTCTCGTACCTATTATACGCGCGTGTACTTAATATTAAATATATGCAGCGTGTATATTATATACGGCATAAGGGAGAGGTAATGATGCGTGCCCGCTCGGCTGCCGCCCGCCCGTCGTAAATTAAACCCATATGTATATAGGTGCATTGCCACATAGTGTCCGGTATTATTATTATTATTATTATTATTATTATTATATGTTAGGTTAAGTATCCGTAGGTATATGGAACGTGTATAGGTAAGTCTAACCTATCGCCATGAAAATAATATGACATTACGGTGCTCTTGTACATAATATTATGGAAAAATAAATTTGCACAGATTTTCTGGCACAATATAATATAATGTTATATAACGCGCACATTCGTTTAAAATTCCGAGATATCTTCGGCGTTTGCTATTAAAAATTTAATATGATCTCATACAATACGTATGCGCGTAAGCGATCCAATGGTTATTGTAAAAACGAAATCGTTTCGTATGATGAAAACTGCTGTTGAGCATAATAACTGCAATATAAATAATCGTCCCGCCAAAAAAAAATAATTCTCTATTCATTATTCGCGTCCCTTCCCCTTGTACCCAAACTGTTGTACCTTATCGTTTAGTTACTAAACTTTAGTATATTAATCGATTATGGTACATAATATTATGACTAATTCCTATATTTTTCCTGTTTATAGTACATGGTACACTTGTATATAGGTTCAATACTAATAATAATGAAAATAATAAATATTACTCTCGGGGAATTATTTTTGTAATATGAGTATAATATAATATAATATTATATTATTATTTGTGTTTCTCGAGTCGGCCGTACAGTTGCAATGCCACATATACCTGACATCTTTGTATATATAGAAAAACGGTTTAGACTAAAATGTCATTCAGAACGGTTCGTGTATTATATGTTTACCGTTATTAGGTTTACCTAACTATATATATATACATTTATATTAGATTTACGAGTACTCGATGATAACTCTCGGAATAATACGCGCGCTGTGCACCGGAATACAACTAGAAATTATGTTGTACGCTTACTTGTAAATCTATGCGGTCACACGAATCCAGAGAGAATATAAGGAAGAAAAAAAAACCCCCATGAAAAATGTTTTTCTCAAAAACTCGTTCCCACACTATTCTCGAGATTGATTAGATCAAAATATAAACGTTGTCTCGTTATTTTTTATTTCGAAATCATATAACTTTGTCTGACAGAGTAATCCAATTATTGTTGAGTAATTATATGCGACCTGATTGATGTCAATTAAAATGCGCCTCGTATAGATATTATACAGCTACCGTCGTCGTCGTCGGTTACTTTTTTTTTCACTCTTTAAGCGGTTTTATACAATCGAATTTGTTTTTCGACGTTTCGGTATAATACCATAAACACTAGCTTTGAAGTATGAAAATTGGAATTGTGTATGTGTATATAATATACAAATATATGTGGTATACAAAATGATAAATGAGACCGTGTAATTAGTGAGGAAAAAATATATAATAGCGTGTATAGACGAACTCGTAGACAAATTTACCAACTATAAGTTGAGTTTTTTTTAATTTTGTTTCCTGCAGATTAATGTTCACTTTGTTAATAACATTTCAAATACATTAATATAATATATATATATATATAAATGACTATATTATTTTGCAATTATATTTTCATTCAGTGGCTCGCGAAGAGTACCTACATAAATACCTATATAGGTATAATATAATCGAGCGCCGATTAGATTAATCTTCTCTGAAGGCCGCTGCCAGATGTAAATATTACAAAATAATAATCGAATGCGCCTGAAAAAAGCTGAAAAATAATCGTTTCTCTGTACGCATAATACCTATGTACATAATTACATAAACATTAGACAATATACTTTATTCCTCAGCGTTAAACATCGTGTTGAGCGTGGTGTTTATGAAAAAAAATCGCAATTTTATACTCTGCAGGTGGGCATGTAGTACCTACATATGTAATTTACCCCCAAAATCGACTTTTATACTTATACCAACAACAGGCACCATGAGTTAATTTAGTGCCAAACAAGATTATTATACATTGACGCATTGCCGTGGCAAAACTGCACTGTGTTGTTGATAGGCGTAACTCTGGAAATTTAAAACATTAATTTTCATTTCAAAAGTTAAATACGAATTTGGACATATATAACATCCAAATATAATAATATACCTAATCTATTTTTATACCAATTTAAAACTTTGATATATTTGTTTTTAAATTATATTTTTACGTTTAATTTTTAATCTCTGTCACTGTTCATTATGCATGTATAGTATAATTTACATACTATTATAATAATTATTTACATTTAAATTATATTTCATATACCATGTCACTTCGGATAATATTATTACTTATTAGTAGTCGAAATACGACCTCTGAAATAATCAAATAAAATAATTAATACTCGAACGCCATACATCCGTATTAATTGTACGACGAACATTCAAAATAAAAAGCGAAACAATTATACTATAACGTAGTTCGGGAGTTGTCAGAGATTTGAAACTATTCCTACGAAAAACCGTTGTGTTTAATTATACAGTACATAATAGTACCTATATAATTTTATACCTTCCGTATATTCGGGGCCGTAATAAACGGAATCGATGTCGATTCTGTAGGTGTGGGTAGTTCGGTAAATACAAATATACAATAATATATATATATATATATATATATATATATATATATATATATGCAACGTGTATAAATTGTAACAATTATTATCCCTGCCGGTATATTATGGTAAGTGGCGGTAACGCTAAGAATGTTTTTGTGGACCATCTGCAGGGGAGGTAAATATGGTGACGACCGGTGAGTGGTACGGAATGCGTGTCGGCCGTGGTTGTCAGCCGCGCATTAGTCGAAATATTATTATGATTACGATGATGAGTTAATGACTGTGCTGTCGATGTTAAACCAGGGAGACCGCAGTTTTTATACCTACCGTGTTTTTATTACTATAGACGTTATAAATTACGATTCTCACTGCGACGAGGTTCTTAGAAAATCGCGTGGCTCGCAATATATACGGTCGCGGGGATTTTCTTTCTTTTTTCATACGTCATACAAATCAACACATACACGATATAATACAAAGTGATTCACCAAACATGTTCGCCCCCATTTTTTCATTGAATAATGAGTTTATTCTAGTTTTGGTTTTTGGAATTTTTAAATATACGCCGAAAGATCATATTTTCAAATTTTTTCTACTACATAAACAGTGTCCTAATGTCCTGTGGTGATAAAAAATTCTGTTTTTTTGAAAATGAAAAACCCATTTCCACTTTTTATTGGAAAATTATAAAGTGGATAATTGTTTTGAAAACGTTGATGGTAGCCATGTAGGTTTCTACTTCAAAATTCAAACGAGTAACTCAGTTATTAAAATTATGTTTACATTAAGGATGATAGTTCTTAAAAATGGTTGTACACAAACATAAAAATAGATATTACATTATTGGATCTAGTATTTATTACGCTTGAACCATTTTAAAAATTATAAATGTTGGTAGGTTAATATTAATTACTGCAATTTTCAGATCACTATATAGACCCCAAATCTAACCCATTATATCATGGATTTGAATAATTATCCTTGATAAACAACTCAAAAATAACTCGTTTGAATTTGGAATTAGATACGTCAACATTTTCAGAAAAATTATCTGCTAAAAAAATACAGTAGGAAAAAAGAGTTTCGTTTGAAGACAGAAATTTGTATCTCTACGGGATACTCCTTATGCTCCTTAAGTAGTAAAAAAAGCCCGAGAATTTAAAAATGTGGTCCTTGTTTGTACATTTAAAAATTCTAAAATCAAATTTTGAACAACTGCATTATTGAAAAAAAAAAAGGTGAACGTGCTTGAAGAATCATCTTGCATAGATATATATATATATATTTATTCATTCACAATGTATAATAAACATCTGACTGCAGCGAGGACCTCTAATAAAAATAATAATAAACGAGTAGGTTTATCATCCAGTATAAACCAAACGGCATCGGAAATCGTGTCGGACGTCGGTGATGTAATACAGCCAAACCTAGTCCGCTTGCCTACCTATATCTTTATCATCTACATATCATTAAACGTTGTATGTTCACGAACACGATAATACAAAAAAAAAAAAAACTGCAGCGGAAGCCTTAAACTCTGTCCAAAACTGTAACGTGGTCTCTATGCCATGTGCGGCGACATCTTCGAGGCCGCCCGGCTTCAGCGTGTAGACGCATTATTATATATTTATACTTACCTATGTAATAATAATATCCTTATCCGTGGCGCCGTTTTATTGCACTCTGCACGCATGTCGCAAACGTCGGAACTCTGGCGCAAATAACTACCGCCAAACGAATAACGCTATATAGTACAATAATATAACGTAGTGACAGTCGTTATAAATGTTCGAAAACTACACCGGTCCGCGATGTCACGGATTTTTCTCGCCGGCGTGTCGGCTTTACAAAATGCCCAAACCATATTTTATATTTTGGGGTATTAATTATAGCTGTACACCAACAATAAATTCAACGCGTAGCAAAAACTCAAAATTACAACGGGGCCGTGTTGGAGAAACATAATCTTATTAGTAGTGCTACACGATTTCTACATCCATAGAATATTTTTTATATCAAAAATACTAAAAAGTAACTTATAACGTAAGTATTGACATTAATTTTTCGTAAAATTGCAAACACGGGTAACTTTAATGAATTCAAATAATCTTATCACTTGGGACAAATTCACAAGTTATTATCACAAACTAATAATAACAAATTTTTTAATATATATTTAGTAGGTTGCAGGTATGTGCATTCCGAAATATTTTAATGAATTATTCGAGACTTCTAATATATTATTATATAATCATAATAATATTATTGGAATAATTTTATAATTATTAATTCTCAGTATAAAACACTCATATTTCGGCATTTAAAAATGTTCAAATTAATGGTTGGCAACTCGAAACACCTAACCTAACCTATCCGAACAGCTATTTATATAGCCGCAGCCGAATTGTCGGAAGTTGTTTTCTCGGCTTCTACAACCGACGACACATACATATTATTACTCCCTCTATATAATAACAGTCCACATTAGTTTGGGTTGAGACGAGTCGTGGTCGTCCGCTGTAATTGTAGTTTATAGGGCCGTAGGGGATGAAGTTTCGAAGCCATCTTTACATGGATGCACTCTTTCTACTCTTGAGATCGAACACATACCATATTATTATATTGTATAACTCATTCGTACCATAATAATATTTTTATGAAACGACCTTCAACTTAAATAGGATTTTTTCAAAAGGTGGGAGACATTGTAATACAGGTACGGGTTTTGGAAAAAAAAAAACTAGGTCTGTTTTGAATTCAAAACTGTTATAGCTAGGTCAAAAAGAAAAACAAATATTTTTGAGCACATGCACATATACACGTTGATTGAGTACCGAACGTGTTATACATATATTAAAAGTGTAAAAACAAATTCTTACAAAGTCTATTAACGATATCCCTTACATTAAAAAATCTCCAATTTAAATTTAAGTCCTTTTCATAGAAAATTAAAATTAACCACGGTATACATACATTATACGTGTAAAATATGTGCATAATATATTTATGTTGAATTATATATTGTTATAACTATTTAAGCACTTTTTAATTGTTGTAGTAACAATATCGTTATAAACAAGTGGACAACAGATACGTTAACTCGAATACTTATAAATACCTAGCCATTTAATACCGTAGTCACTACGAGTTTTCACGGAAGCGTGAAAACTCGATTATAATTCATTAAACGAATCTGTACCTAATATGTATATATAAACTAAGACTATTGTATAGATGTTCCTACCTAGCTATGTATTGTTGCGTGCGATTATGTTATGCCATGATTCACGTCGCCGACGCCTTATTATCATATTTTTATAATAATTGTATGTATTACACTATTTGAATATAGTATTATAACGACTATAACAAACATGCGTAGTTTTTGCGCATAACATAAATACAACAATAATTATAATCGCTCAAGTCATCGAAAGTCAATATTGCACTCACGACAATGTGATACCGCGGCGTAGGCACGTGCAGTATTTTCGTTTATGTGTACACTTTAGGGAAACAAATTTTGCGTGCACTTACAGCATGTTCAACGATAAAAGCAACATAACATATTTCGAACGTATGCCATTGAATTTGATTCTGAGGGTTTTACCTTCATAAAAAACAAAATGTTACACTCGTTTTTGAAAAATTTTAATTTTGAACATTTTTTCTGTGCGCGCTTTGTAACAGAACAAAATATTTTTTAGTTGCAATCCCCTCCCTTTTTGAGTTCGAATTTGGATTACATTCTTTTTTTTAAACAACTTTCATTTAATAAATATCTACTCGTATTAAAAACTCCACTTTGTATCAATAAATACACTTCCATTATAATTTTACTGTGAATGTATAAAACTTTTAAAACCAGTTGTGTACGGGGAATGCAAAGACAGACATCAAAAACAAATAAAATTCATTCTTACTCAAAAATTTGTCTTCGGAAAATTGTCTTATTAATTTCTCTCACACATGACACGTGTCAAGCCCAACACGGCACATATATCTAAAATTCAAAACTATGTATAAAGAAGCCAAATGTTTTTAAAAAAGACTCCATTATAATCGATTATCATTTAATCCAAATCTAATAATTCAAATCTTATCCTCTTGATAAATTCTCAAAAAATCTTCGGCGACGCCTGAAACTTAAATGTCGTCAATATCTTTTACGACCTGCAGTATAATAATAATTAATTAATATACACATAAAAGAAAGTATCATGAATAGGTGTCTTCTTTCATCACTTTAATGAGTTTTTTCCCGTCATGCTTTTTATTCACTTATCACATATTCACATATAGGTAATGCTTATTAAGTCAATTTTATATAGATAGTATATTAATTATAAAAAATGTTATGTCACTGCAGTGTATATATATATATGTCATATGTGTAATATATGAAGTATGTGCATTGTACACGACAACGTTTTGAATCAGCAGCCGGTATCCTGCGAATATAATTTAACGTCCCAATGAATCGAGGAATTATGAATTATATTTTTTAAACTTTCCGAAGGAGTTGTGGATTTAAAGTCACTCGTGTCGAACTTTATGGGCACATTAAATAATAAATAATAAATAATTATATAATTTTGTAATGTACTCATAATGATTTGAGTTTACAAAGACACTGCAGTCGACCACTGTCTTACGCGATTATTAATAATTTACTTTTATAAGCAGTGTTCAGCAGTTGAACCGGGATAATAAAAAAAAAATCCAAATTACCTATAAGATAAAGATATTTTGTACAAAATTATTCAGTTACAAATTATTATTGTGTTGAAATGCTTGCGAAACATAAACAGAATAATTATTAGTTAGGAATCTGCACACGATAATTATTTTTACGAAAACATAAAATGTTTGGTAATATATTTTGTATACTAATCACTTCAATAAAAATATAAAAAGTAAATACTATTGTAGGAACATAATTCGTTGATTGTTCGATATACATGTGTGCTAAAATTGACACCAGACACATTTACAATCAAAATGTGAAAAAAACGACTTGTTTCATATAGATATTTTATTTTTATGTCTGCGAAAAGTTTATTCAGTTTTAGACAACTCTTCCTGGCCAGAAGACTGCACGTCGAATTTGCTTTTGAGGAGTACTATACATACATTAGTGTAGCTAAATTTAGTAACCGATTGTGTGTATTTTATTATCTATATAATATTTTACTAATGGCAGGTGCATCAGAAGTGCCAAATATCATTATTGTTGATAGCCACAAGAAATACTATAGGTTATTTTTAATCGTATTTATACGTCTTATTTGAGAATTGTTTATATTTTCAGTGTTGCTATACAGCAACAGGGCATACCTAAAATACTTATGTTCCCATTTTTAATAACAAATTACAAGAGCACACACCTATGTCCTACGTATAAATGTATAATGCATATCGGCACACGCGATAACACACACAATTCACCCACGTAACTCATCAATATTTTTCCCAGCAATCTCAAACACTTTTGCAGCTGATTGAACTGCTTACTCCCACTGACATCGTTAACACTAATTACAATGTATTTGTAGTTCAATATTTCTTACGTTTAAAACTCATCGTACACACACAGTTGATATGCAGTCCGTGTGCATAGTGTATTTTCAAGCACCGGCCACCGATTACAGTTGGTTTGGTAAGATTTTCCGAGGCATATTTTTTTACTCCCAGTACGTAAAAAAAAAACTTGTGCAGCGATTTTAAACCAAATACAGGCTCATACGAATTACGAAGTCTTACATTTTGTTAAAGTTTGCATAATAATTAGTTCTAACATCTGTTAGACAACTAGGAATAATAAAAAATAATGTACAACTCGGACAGCGTAGTGGTAAATGCACGTGGTATTTTATAAAAAAATTCTTTGAGCTATTTGTTTTTTTTTAAAAATAATTTAGTGAAGTGCCATTATAATCAGTAAAGTAAAGAATATTTTATATGAGTTTTTTCTCGGTTATTTATAATCTCTTTTAATAAGTACACAATATATTCAAATGTCATAAAATAAATCGATCGCTGTTCCTTTAATGGTCCGAGGTTATTTTAGACGCACTAATAGGTCTAGTGTATGTTTTGGTGGACTTAGTGACACACTGACGCATAACAGTTATATATATTTGTATTTATATAGAAAAACAGAAGATAATATTTTATTCCTGACAAAAGTAAATTGTAAATGTATTGCATTGTAAGTTTTGTAACGAATAACAGTTGTTACAACTCATTTGTGTTATATTGTACATTTATCCCTAGCTTATTGGACGAAATTGACGTATGCGTTGTTAGGATATTTTTTAGGTATATTATAAACATCATATATAATTATTAATATAAATTAAATTTTTTTTACCAAATTTTTGTTTAAAACTATGTATAATATTTTATGATTAAACAAATATCTATAATTTATGCATGTCGTAGTTATATCTTTTGAATTAAAATTTTTAAACACAAGAATAAAGAATTATAACATAATATATAATTATACTTAGACTATACAGAAAATGTAATAATAATTATTCGTATAAATTAAAATAGTTATTAAGACTTTCACGTACCATTAATATTCTTAATAGACCCATATAATAACATTTTTAACTAATATTTTTCACATAATGTTTATTCTCTGAATCATTTAAATGTTAAACATCCTTGCGGCTTGCGCATTAGGTAAACTATAAACTTGTATGTAAATTACACGGTACGCCAAGAACACAATAACACAATACACGCATTGACTGCGAGTCCGTTTTCGTACGAGTAAAATAATATATATTTAAAAAGGGAAAAATCAACATTTTTTTTCATGTTTTACCATACATTCACGTCTATATTTTATTATACCGATGTACTTTGTTTTGCTAATTATTTATTTGCGAAGAGTCTTCTTTGATTTATCGCCTATACCATTTTGTTTGTTTTCAGAATGCCAGTTTCGTAATACTTAAACGAATTTAAATTGACCACATTCGATTACGTTTGAATCAAAATAAAATATATTATAACCTTTATTATTTCTTCACGTCATTTTTCTGTTTACACGCACACACAATATAGCGTGTATAATGTATTTTCACGTGCACATATGTTTTGTATGTATAGCTTAGTCGTTTTTCATTCTCCGAATAAAATGATCCGTTTATATTCATTTGTTTATAATAATTTCTCCGAATGTCATAATATGTAGCTGTGGTATATACGCGTATATATTTTAATATCACATATATGCAGACTAATTTCACCGACCGTTTCGAATTTAATCGATTCGCTACAAAGATTTTTGGAAGATTCAACGATGTCCACACTTCTCCGGTCGCCGTTAAACCTATACAATTTTGAGTATAGTAAGTAGTAATATTGCAAAACTTTCGAGTATTACATAATATACGTATGTATGCCTATTTAGAAGTAGTAGTAGTAGTAGTAGTAGTAGTGATAAGGGTAAGGGAAAAATTAACCAAAAAAAAAAAAACGTATACCTATGTACCACAACCGAACTGCAGTCACTGCGAACTATAAACGTAACACGATCGTACCGCGGGCAAATCAATGAAAAATAAATATATATGGCATATGATATGCATATACGCCCTCTATTTACTGGAAACCGTTGAATAATAATAATAATAATAATAATAATAATATACAGTCGGTCCGGCGGATGTGTTCGACAACCGGGCGATTTATATTTTATATTATGCATAATGGGACTTTTTTTCCGTTTGAACCGACCGGTTAATAAATTAAAAATTCAATATATACGCACACGTAGCATATTGTTCTCCGCGGAATATAGGTGCACCACTGCAATACGTATTGCTACAGTGTAACAGTGCAAGCGTATTTTGATGCATACAATACTACTATACGAGTATGTACACGGTATATACATAAATGATGAAAAGAGGGGTTGTGGATACTCATATATTTTATTTGAAAAAAAAAATGCATACATATACGTACACGCATTTATGTATACGCTAACAGATGTTTACTCGACGTCTCATTAAAAATCTCGCCATAAATTAGATAATTAAAAACACAAATGTCCGTCTTAGCGGGCGTTCGCTCGTGTGTGTGTGTTTGACCGTCCGTCTTTTTCTCTACCTTTATATACATTATATACATACACATTGCATGCACACACACACACATATATATATATATATAGGCACACTGCAGCAGCAGATCGCTCGTCGTCCTCTATGCAAACACCCACTTGGAGTTGGCCGACCGAAAAAAATATTCACGGCCGCCGACTATAAAATAATATAATATAATTTATTATATAAACATTAATAGATAATATCAATATTATACAGCATTATTACGTGTTTTTCATGATAATATTATTATATAGATACCAATAATAATGTGGTCGAAAATTAGAACAAAAATTATTCTGATATGTTTTTGTATATATATATATATACCAGATGCCCATATGCATATAGTTGAATATGTTATATCTCATATATAGGTAATAATATATAAAGCACGAGGTATAATATATGTTTCACGCCCAAAATATACGACGGGAAAATACCTACGCGCGATAGATAATTCAAAGACATTTGCTTCCCAATCGATTTAAAAGTAATAGCAGTTATTATGTATATGCATATTATCGGGGCGTTACCATTCCGATACACGTATATATGAGAGACGGCAGCGGCCCGAATCCACCGCCGATAATTAAAACTAGAAATTGATTATTCGTGCAATTTTACAGGACTTAAACGTTTGGATTTTTTTTTTCGAATACAAACGATTCGTTTATTTATAATACTATGCACTGTATGTAATTATTTCATATGGGTTCCATTACGCCTCGTATGTACTCGAATAACACCTGTGCTAAAAATAATAACGATAAAATACTCGTACCTTTATCTTATAGCTGTGTATATATAATATATATATGGCTCTTTACACCATAATTGCAATGTTTAGGTAGGTCAATAATAATAACTAAATTTTGATGGCATTATTGTGCTGCGTATTATAATATATTTTGTATGTGTACGTGAGCTATGATGTGCGGGATAAAATATAAAAGAATGTACAATATTATATTTTTGTAAGCGCTGGCCGGCTGTGGCGAAATACGTATTTTTTTTTTTTTATTTCCAAAATAGATATTGTTAATCAAATCGAATTTCCTTCGGGAAACCAGTTTTGGAAATTAGTCATACGACGCTGTAATCAATGTTTTAGCGTTGTGCTTTTGTTGAAAAACTAATTTATAAACGAATTACAAATAATTGAAAATACCGGTTTGTTTTGAGGCTCAAATCACCCTGTCATTTACTGAAGTAAGGTTATCACCAATTATTTTCGCCAAAGTACAAATTACACATTGGATACACGACAGAACTGGTTTCGAGATTAAAAAAAAAATTAAAACAATTAATTCAATTCATTTTTCTTTTCGTAAAATATCAAAAACAATTCTTTTTTATTTCCTCCATACAGCGAAACGCATTTTCCAATTTACCAAACGCATCATAATATATATTTAATAATAATATTGAACGAGCGTATATAGCTTTGGTTCACAGTTAATATAGTTTTTAATGTTTCCACTTAAACATTCCTAAGCCCAACCTGTTCCATCTCAACTTACGCTTATTTATAATCGTGTTATAGCATTCCAAATGATTTGTGTTATTTTGAGAAAATCTTTCAAAATACAAATTTCTCGAACAATATACAATATGATGTATTTATCCATATATTTATTTAAAATATTTCGCATTGTTGCGCATACGTACTACAATGGCAATTTACTCGATAATAGCAACCTACCTACTCACTAGGTATACTAAATATAAACGAACAAAATGTTAAAACCTGCAGACGATCAATAAAATTAAGCTGACTTTTTTTCAATCACTATCATCAGCGCAACAATATTTTTCCATACCATTTTATATGGTGTCATTTGTAGGTACTTAATAGACACATAATATGTCGTCTACTAAAATAATGCGTAGGTAATAAGGAAAATAACTATTTCAATAAATTTTTTCCCAACCTGCAAACGGGTTTATCTATTGGATATTACGGAATAGGCTATTAAATGCATTTTCTATAACATTATTAACAATTAACCTCGTTCTAGTAGTATATAATATTATATAGTGCAGTATAAAATCTTATTTTCAGTGATATACTTCCATATACGTAACTGCAGCAGAGTGCGGGGGGTATACCAATACTCATATTATATATATTATACATATAAATGGGTTGCGGGGGAGGGAGGATAGAAAAATTCGTCGAGCATATAAACTATGATATAAGTATATATATATATATATGCGTTTATATAATTATGTACAAAAAAGTCTCGCGTAGTAATATATTATGGTATACTTGCGATATCATACAAAGTGATTCATTATAATATATTTATATACCTACCTCCTATATATTGTGTATAATAATATGAATGCCGGATATTTAGTAGGTATATGCATACAGTAGTAGTTATCAAATATATTATACTTAATAAATCATTCCACTGTTCGCGCCACATATATATTATATGCATACGTATATAGAGGTGCCTACGACATACACGCTTATGGTTTTCTTAAACTCGGTTGCATTAACGCGCGCGCGCGCGGTCCAATTAACGGATAAATTTTGCTTCTCGCCTATATACATGACTACAATTTATATATCTTTATACAATGCATAGAACAATGTCGTTACGGCGTTGCACACTAGCTATAACCTATAACCATATACATATACAGCTATACAAGGGTCGTCAAAATGTCGTAGAGACTTCTTATTCAATAATCATCGCTTGCAGTTGTGCAAAACATTAACAATTATTTGGACGACCCTATTTTATAATAATGTATTATAATACATTATATATCTACGCTGTAAAAATAAATAATTACATTAAATTCCAACTAAGTATGAGTATATTATATAGTGTATATATTATTATAGTAAACCTGTGTAAATTTATAAACGCGGTAGCTAAACTTGAATTAATTTAATGCGTTAATGCGTAAAAAATAAGTCAATTTGTGATAACATTCCACATACACACACGCATATATATTTAAGCGAATCGTGTTTCAATTAATGTCACTGCATAAATTTACACAGAAATGCCAATACGAGTTATTTTGCACAAAAAAAAAAAAAAAGTAAATTTGTAATGATCCAATAGGTAGAAAAATATACACAATATTAAAGTAGCTACATTGAATCATATACCTAACAAATTGACACTTATTTTGTACGTACAAAATGAACTGATAATTTAAATATTTAAATTTACAAACCGTTTATTTTCAGGTTGGTGGCAACTTTCAAAGACAGTAAATACTAAATTCACAAATTATGGGTATGTAAATGTATGTATAAGTAGTTTTTTACATCACATATAATCAAGTTGATTGTGTGACACCACAAGTTTTGTGAACATTTTAATCAAATTGCTGTACAGTGTGTATTGGCATCATTACCTACACATTTCCGCGAAATGCTATACGTACCTACATTTAGATATATTATACATTTAACGATTTTAATTTCTAAATATAAATTATTGCGGTTTAATTACTAATTAAATAATAAATGCATAAAAATGCTTTAGTGACAGGTTGTACACTTATATAATATGTATATACTACGGTAGCTAAACATGCGATGAAGCTATAATAATATTAATCAACAGATATGTACCATGTATTATATTATATATTTTAATTCTTTGTATGTTATCTATGTATCTACCTAATGAACGTGATATTATATTATGCCATGAAGTGTAGGCACTTATCTAAATCTTCACTAAAATGTGTTATAGGTTTATATATATTTTTATTTAATATACTACTAATACACCTCCAAAGCTAAAAGTCCAGAATTTGTTATCTTAAAAAAATTATCATTGTATATTATATATCATAACGGTGCTCAATAATATAAAATTACCTTGTCACTCAAATTTCAAACTAACCAGTTAATAGTAATTTATGCAGGTAGAGGTACATAAATGCATAATAATGAGAACATATTTATGATATTGTTCAATATATATATTTAAAAGTAATATTACAATAATGATACTTTGTAATAACTATGGAAAAATATGTACTTTTAAATTATTAATAAACCAAAACAATAGGCAATAACTAACAACAATCACACAACAACTGCACGATATAATTTTAGCATAGAACATGCCCAATAGTGGCATACGTCTATCATCGCAGTGTTAAATGACAACGATCCTATTAGCAATATCTATAAGATGTAATACAAATCTCTGTCTAACCAATGTGTGCATTTTTACTTGAACGATTGTTTTTGTTATTACCATAATATCAAATAACTGCAGTATTTAAAACTATTTCACCAATATTATATTCAGTAAGCTTTATGTCTTGTATTCAACCACTTGAGGAACTTTCGTTGTGTTGTAAAACTTGATAGAATATTACTTACTTCAAGGAAAAATAAGGAATTATTAAATTATATTTATCAGGTATATAAATTATAATTAAATCTTCTCAGTTTACCGGTCCGTTGAAGGCTATTGTTACTTTCAATAGCTCTTTCTATTATAAGTATTGACTCTTGATAGCCCATAAATCACATTTAGATCGTTGGCATTTACATCGATTCACCTAGTCCCGTGTCTTTTTAAGAGTCTCGTACTAGTTCTTTTTTCCATTAATACTTTTTTTATTTATTGGCACTTTGCTCTTCAAGTGTGTACAATAACCACTCTAGTCGTTTATTCATGATAAACGCTATAAAAAGATTGGTAAAATATCTGCAGGTTTTCGTTTTTTTTTCTCTCATAATTTTTTGTATTTCGATTGAAGCGTGGCCCACGTTCCGGATTAATTTTCGTCAAATATTATTAGTTTTTTCTCATCACATTTTGTTAATGACCATGTTTTACTTGCAGCGTACGTCACTATTGGTCGCAGGTGGTAGTGGTATAGGCGTATCTTTGATGTCCATGATAGTAATTTTGATTTTACGAGTTTAATTACACTATAATAGCACCTGTTCCCACTCATTTACTTCGTGTTATTCTTGTTGTCGATGTTTAGTTCTAAATACTTAAAGTCGTCTACTGCTCCAAATTTTAAATAGGCCACCAATATATCGTTCACGTTTAGATTGTTCCTCGACATCACCATGTACTTAGTTTTATATTCATTTATACACAGGTAATTCTATTGGCATGCTTGCTTTAAGTAGTTTTACGGTTGTTTGAACAACTTCCTTAATATAGTTTCCCCCATCACTACAATACCTTCAATGTATGCTAAATTGCTAACATCACCGATTCTCCACTTATTTCTATTTTCGTTGCTGATTAATATACAACAACAATATATTATATAATTATAATTTATAACATAATATATGCGATGTTTTTTGCAAAAATTATCTTAACCTACCGTAGTAACTACTATTATAGTAGGTACTAATAGTAATATACTAATATAATAAAAAATATTTTTAGAAATAGAGACTGACATATTCACTTAGGATCGATTTTCATTGAATTCATATTTAGCACATCCATTATAGTGACCTACCTACTCAATGATGAAGGATACACTAACCACCTATCCAGTCAAGCGATTTCTCCAGTATTTTTTTCATACGAATATGTATGTATAAAAATAATTACTTATGTTTATTGAGTTAAAGTTTTGTTTCTCTCTTTTTTTTTAATTGAACTTTATTGAGAATTCTATAAATCCCAAAAATTAAATGGTAATTAAAATCAAACGATTTTACATATCGTATAATTATAATATAGTGACTCGAGAAAGTAATAATAATCATTAGGCATTGAAATGTATTAATAATCTATATTTCAAACATTTGTCAACAACAATGGTACCTATTGTAATATAAATATTTATAAACCACTGCAGAACTATAACTGCCGCAGTGATATTCTTCGATAACCGTTGCCACAACCATAGCAGCAATAGCAGCCCTATACACATATAAATAATATATAAAATGTAGATTCGGGTTTTCGGCGTGTATTATAAAATATATATTATAACAGTGCGCGTAGTATTGTATTTCAGCGCCTCGGGGCAATTTTCGATATTATAATTATATGATGATCATAATACATAAATGCATACAAATTATTAATATAAAATTTTAACATACCCCGTGTATGTGTATTAAAAATGCGTAAACAGATAAAAGCGAGTATTCAGGTAGCCAAGTACTACTGTAAAATAATTACAAAAGAACATGTGTTTATACAAAACGTTGCAGGCCAACCTCCATATGAATGTGTATATTTATATAGGTATATTATAATATATAATGTAACTGGCATCAAAGGTAAGTTTTTTGAATGCATATAAGTGCAAAAAATTTTATCTAATAATATTAAGAAGGGGGGGGACACAATAATAATAATAATAACACTAAGGGTAAATATAAATGAAAAAAATCGAATTTTTTTTTGTCTGAAAATGTCATAATAATATTATTATATACATATTTACTGGGGAATACTGACTACTATATATTAGTAGATAATATGTATAATATATACATAATATATTATTACTGCAGTTGACGCATTTAAATTCCATCATGCATGGTAGATACATATAGACATATAGACATATAGACAACATATATTATTATTTAATATAGCTTCGTCACACATGTTGATTATGATTGTAATAAAGCATTATTTTTTGCGTTTTGAATTCCATTAGGCGACACTCAACTGCAAACTTCGATTCATCAGCTGGTTATCCTCTTGCCATCATATGCCACCATCGATATATGGTCGAGTCAAAGTCCATTGCTTGAGTTATGCTGGTCACTGATTAAAAATCCCTCGTCCAGTAGGTACGTGATTTCATAATAAACCATTAATCAGGTTCTTAAACTTAATTCTCTAAAATCTAGATGACAGACGATAAGCGTAAACAATTTGGAAATAGGATCATTCAAGGATTGATCGAAGGTGTGGAATTGATGCTCCGAGAATACTCGCACGACTTATAGTATCCCACTGATATCAGATTTCAGGGATCGTTTTATCCCCGAAGTACTAATAATAGTAACTTTTCTAGGAATGCTCATCAAAAATGATGCGTAATTACAGTGTACTACGATATATATATATATATATATATCAATACTTTAATACAAAGCCACACATTATATTATACTTTGTGTTATGTATTGCTATAAATCACTTGTATTGTAATTTAATACGTTATTTTTTTTTTCTTTAAATTTTAGCTCGTATACAAAACGTGTTATCTGCATGTTACTAATATAGTACTATTCGTTATACTTTGTTTGTACCACTGTAAAATGTAGAATGGCGTTAACTTTATTAAATTAAAAATGAATTATTAAGTGAAAATTATAGTTAGTACTGAACTACTGAATACTCGTTTGTATGTATAAATGGAATAAGAAATATGTTTTCTTATTTTGCGTCGATATAACTGCATTAATTAATTATCAATATCTACCTAAGTGGATGTTCAATTACATATCAATTTTCTCTAAAAATAAATGCTGATTATTTTTGTATTATTGATTGAGGGGGCAGAATTGTATGGTCGTTGTGACCGATCCCTTACCCTGGACCACCCACGAGGTTTATTAGGGGTTTTCTAAATTTGTATCTGTCGTCTTACATCTATACTCGGGCATGGACCAGTTGCACCTAAAAAAAAAAAATTATTTTAGGATCAGTGTACCAATTACGATCATTATTTTTTTACGGGCAATATAAGTACCAATACATTGAGTTTGCCTTTTAGTTTGCCTTCAGGTATGAAAATATTATTGTCCAATCTAATTTCACCGTCATTGAATTATCATAAATAAAGTAGGTACCTATATCAAAATAGTTGAAAATTAAAAACTTATTTATTGATCAATTGATTAGGCACGTCATTACAAATTAATAGTTTGATATATTTTTATTTTCGAAAAAAATATAATACTCTTGTATAAAAAATGGTTTGTATTTTGCATCCAAAATTTTCTAATGGTTTATCGGGCCTTTTATGAAACGGCATTATTATTAACGTATACAAGTATATGAATTTAAGTGAAAAATGAAAATAAATTTTCATTATCGTCAGCTATTTATCGGCCTAATTGGTTTGTTGTACACTAATACTAACTATATTATATAAGGAATAATAGCACAATGATGATACCAGATATTTTTATATGTATATAAATTAAATTAATTTTTAATACATCCTATATATTTTCAGAAATTTGGCAGTCAAAGAGTACCTATACAAACTAATATAGAAACATATCTTGTTCATTGCTTAATATTATAGTTTGAGTATTTTGACGTTACAATATGTGCATAATTTTAAACATGTTCTTAATAAAGATAAGAAGTTACATTTCAATGATTTTAAACTTCAAAAAATTAGTGAATAAAAGAAATTAAAATTAGATGTATCATTCAAATAGTGTTCTTCAAACTAAATTTTTCGATGAAAATGAAACAGCTAGTGATTTTAACTTCTAATTTAAATTATAATAACTACAAAAAAAGAGCATATATTATAGACATATTATTGCCAAATCTGTAAAAAAAATTAATTACAATATAAATAAATGATTATTTAATAATTAATAGAACAATTAACGATCCCATCGCTGACATTAGTGCACTATGAAGTACAATTGATTTGAAATTAAACGACGAGCGTTATATAAACGACGAAGTTTTTATCATAGTTTTACCGAAATATTTCCACCAGTAAGTACTAAAAAAACTAACAGAAGTACTACAACATTAAAACATTTGAATATAAACACATATTATAGCAGTGATAATTGTAAGTAAACAATACTGTTTTGAACAAAATATTGTGTTAAATTTTCAAATTTTAGATTTAAACAGAACATTTTTTATGAATTTCTAACTCAAAAAGTGCTGCAAATTTTCGAGGTTTTATCGTATTTTGTCGAAATTCTACTTAAGACACAAAAAAAACTATTGTAGATATACGCTTAACTTTTTTTTTTTTAATTTTCACTAACAACATATTATCAGAAACCTTGTATTAAATTTTCAAGTTTCAAAAAAAAACCTCTTACCCCAAAATGACAATTATATAACGCCGCACGCATGGTCACTGTCTGTATGGTATATACAATACTGATGCACAGTATATATTTTAATAACGCGTAAATAAAATTGGCTCGTCCGCAACCGACCGTGACCACAAGTACTTACTACCCAATATCTTTAACGTACGCGTTACGATAAAACGTCGTAAACGCTCCCCGGAACTCTGTGGTGTGCGGTGCACATAAATACGCCGTTTTATAAAGGAACGAGAAAACGGACGTGTAAAAATACGCATGTAACGTTGCAACGCGCTGTTTATATACGCGATATTTTATACACGCCAACTTATATTATACACAAACCGTTTGTATAAAACTATAAACTCTATATAGCCCACTATACATAATATATATGTGACGTGCGCCGACTACTATGTACGACGAGCGATATTGTCGTCAATACATATATAAATATATAATATATATATATATATTATATTCTGCGACTACTTATAATATTATATATATATATATATATATATATATATATATCGAACGGAGAAGAGATCGGCCGATTTCTAATATAATATATTATCATATCGCTAACCTGAGTTCGTAACAAGGTATTATATAGGTACAAACTACGTCAGACCACGAGACACCACAAAAGTATATATCTCAACATCTCCGCGACTATATGTTCTATACCGTCCTCAGCGACTCCATCGTATAATAGAAAAACAGACGTGGAATTATTATAATTGACAATGTACAAAATATGGCGCCTACCTACGTCTTTTGATCAAAACCGTTATTAACTAATGTTCTGGAGCAGCGGTTCTCAAGCTATGGTACGCCAAAGACTACACGATGATACGCGAAAATTCCCATTGTGGTAGAACAGAGAGTAAATAAATAAATACTTTAAATTGTGTTTAAAACGGTTAATAAATAAATATAAATAACTTGAATATAATATTAATCTTTAAAATGTATGACGTACCATGCAATCTTATATAACTAACTACGAAAAAGAATCTTTGGTAGAATTGTCGTGCAACGAAAGTTTGAAAATAAATTCACTAAATTAGAATTGAATGTATTTTGGATAAAAATTAAAAACAAATATCCAAAAGCACTGTTATTTTTTAATCATTTACAACTACTTATCTTTGAGAAATTGTTTTCTCTTCAACGCTCGTAGTAAAAAACAAGTTTCGAAATAAACCGAATATCCATTCAAATTTAGGCCTTAAATTAAGTACCATTGAACAAGATATTTTATCACTAATATACAAATAACGAATCCATTTTTCTCATTGAAAATATATCACTTATTTGTTATTTATACAACTTGTTTATTAATACATATTTAATTAAAAAAACTAATACCTACATTTTTTATTAATAAATAAAAAAATTATTATATTGTAGTATTTCACTGCCTTATTATTTAAAAGAAATGTATTGCAATTTTAGATAGTTTTATTTTTAGTAACAAATGGTATGCGACAGATTAATAATATACATGAGTGGTACGCGAAAAAAAAAGTTTGAGCGCTGCTGTTCTAGAGCAAAGGTATCTAAACTGTGCGTCGCGGCTCCCAGAGGAACGTCGCCGGAATTGGCCAAGTGAGCCGCGTCAAAGAACCGCAAACCAAAATTAATATAGGTAATTTATTATATAAAAATTATTTATAATCGTTATAACGATTATGGAAACAATATAACGAAATACACGTAGCCATTTGAAATTTTATTTCTAGTACAACTAAAGTCATTATAATATTAACACCCTTTTGTTTCAAATTTTTCTTAATAATTTGGGAGTCGTAATAATATTAAGAAAACACAAAGGAACTATGAGATGAAAAAGTTCGAATCTACAGCATCCCCATCTGTATACATAAAGAGTCTACTAATATTAATAATAGGTAAGTGTACCTACTTTTTTACCTACCCACCTATCTTTGTACCTCACCCCATCATTGCAGATATAAGGAGAATAATTGCGTTCAAGTCCTTATCGATATTTATATACATAACATAATAGAAACCATTCAATCGTCGAGCATTATATTAGTTATCTCGAAAAAATATCGAAACTGACAAGTAACAACCATAATATTTGACAACTTTTATAAGTTCCTAATGTACTGGTAAGTTCAACACAAAAACGGAAGTGGAAAAATAATTAACCGCACCCGTTTAACATAATTATATGATACTTACGTGTATACCATATAAATATGGTCTATTGGACTAAAAACAAAAGGAATTATATAGCTGTGTCGTTAATAAATTTAATGTTAATGACTTACTGACACGTGGATATATTAAGAGTAACGTAAATTATGTTGACACCGGAGCTGACCATTTTTCATATGATCGCCGTTCACGGTGTAAGGGAATTATTATATACTGTTGGACCAAAAACCTGAAAATACCGGTTAACTCGAAAATAGCTGAAGCGATGACATTGTTGAAAAATAATATGTTAATATTATATTATATACGGCGGTGTTAATAAATCATCGAAATTGATAATAATAATAAAAAAAAAAAAATAATTAAAGTAATAATTGGATGTACCCGGAGTTTCGTCCGACTTGTGAGTAGTCTCCGTAGACGCGTGTAAATCGACCGTACGGCAATATCTCTCCGATCACGCGGGTTAGGTACTAACCTACTGCCGTTGTCCACGCGGTACACGAAATATATTATTACGCTCATGGTTACAACAATGACCAACGGTGTAACTCTTTTGTAAAGGCGGCAGACTCGACGGTCCGAATGGTTTTGAATTCGACGAGGTAGGTGCCGCGGCGGAGCCAACAACGTCCGTCACCTGCGTCTCCTCGTCCGGGCACAATGTCGTATATATTACGATGTTTATGATCTATATGTCGGTATGTCGTGACATCCGTCGTCGAACCCGACGACGAGGACCGCCGATGAGAAGACGCACGCGCATACGCGCAGGCGAAAGCTGAGTGAGGCGCTCGGCCGGCTCGTCCGTTGCGCGTCGCGCGCGGACCGAGCCACGCGCATGCGCGCCGGCCGACCAGACGTCGGCCCGACGACGGTCACGAGCGATCGGCCGCTGCCCGGTACACGCAGCCGCCGCGCGCCGAGGAGCTATTATAGCAGCTCGCGCGCCCGACTCACCGCGAACTGCGGCGGCGAAAACCAGTTTCGCGCCGTCCTTGTCGGGTCGCTACGACGCGGTCGACGTACCGCACGGCGGCGGTACCCGCGATCCTTGTCGACGAAGGCGGCGCGCGCATCGCGCCCCCCCCCCCTCCCCCCCCCGACGCCCATGAGGAGCTGGATCGCGCGCGCACGCACGCACACGATCTCCGCGGGCCAGCGTGCATACGCATACTGACGCACGCACCCGCAAGCGAGTGCACGCCGCCGCACTTGTGGCGAGCGCACAAAACGAGTTCTGGAGCCGACCGGGACCGAGTCAGTCACTGCACAACCGCCATACCGTACGTTACGGCGCGCGCGACAGTTTTTATTATATTTCTCTTGTGTCCGCTTCCAAACCATTATTATTATTATTATTATTTACTCCACTCGTCTTTCGTTGTGAATCGAAAATAAATTGTATCTCTACGCGTTTATTCGTCGGCCAAGAGATCGCATATTATTAAATCATAATAATTCCGTTTCGAGTCGTCGTGTTTTCGTTTTTCTGTGTGTGCGTGCGCGGTGTGTGTGGTGTTTTTTTTTAAATTTTTTTTTAAAGGTTTTAAATAATTTTTATCCCATCCCGATGGTTTGCTTGTGCGTGTAAAGTGTGTATATGCTGTGATCGTTCCGTTGCAACCGTTTTTTTTTTTTTTTTTTGTGAGTTTTCGCGGTGATATCATATCTATATCGTTATATATTCTCAGTGTGCCGAAAATTCAATCTCATCGCGTTTTGTTATTTGAGTAAGATTACTTGTGCAGTTACAATACACTGTAAACTGTTGGATACACACGCGCTTATTTTTGGATTAATAAAAATCTTACAACAACGACGACGACGACAACTCATCGTCGTCCACCGGGAACCGACATTGTAGGACACAGGTACTGACTTTAAACTTTCGTTGTCTCCATCCCACAACTTTTTAACGGAATACAGCTACTATAATCGGTCGTTACAGATCACTGATCAGGATAGGCTAGGTTATCGGTCTTAATAACAGTTTTGTTTTTGTTGTTTGTTTGGGGTACTACCTACATAATCTTAAAGTTCGCTCGCACGTGCGTTCAACAAATATTCAGATGATATAACATATTTAGCTAACATAAAGTGTACTTTTACAATATATACATACCTATCGTATTTATGTGTGTGTGTGCGCGCGTCTGTGTGTCTGTGTCTGTAATATGTAATAAAAGATGTTCCGTCCGGTAAAACTATGTACAATTTTTTCCCTTTCTAATAAATAAAACATAGAGGTCGCCGGTCGGAATTTATATATTCAACTCACGTGTGTGCGTTAAAGTCTCTTGTAATATTTTATTACTTACTTCACTTGCGTCCAAGTCTCCCGCACGACGCTTTCGCACAACACTTTTCCCATACGCTCGCAACGTGTGCCGCCGCTGCATTATTAGATACGGCCGTGCGCGTGTGGTGGTGAGAGGTGGCGGCGGTGGACGAAAATTCGTACCAGTTTTTTGATAATGCATGTGTGCCATATATAATATCGGGATTCAGTGGACGTAAGCGAACGAGGCATGAAAAAAAAAACTGAATAAAAAAATAAAAGAAACCAAACCAAGTAAAATATTATTGAAAATATTTGCTCGTCTGTCTGTCACTCGTTCCCGTTTTAAGATTTATGTTATTACCGAATTCGGGTGGATGCGTCTGTCGCCGGTTCTTTGTATTTCTAATTATATTTTCGGCATAGAATAATATATCTCCTAACTATATATATATATATATATACACCAACATACACGATGTACGCGTTTATAACTTCGTCACAGGGGCTAAACGAACGTATTTTTTTCCGTTTTTATAATATTATATATATTATACTGTCAGACTGCACGTTTATAGAGGAACCCCTTCGCGCCTATACGTTTTATTGCCTCTTTTGTCAGGCCTTTACACGTGCAGCACAATACGCACGACAACAGCACATTATCATTACTATTATTATTATTATTATGTAAAGGATGTTTGTTTTCTCGCCGTCAAAGGGCCCCGCTTAGGTCGCCGGTGTAGTCATATATATTATACACAACGACAACAATATATTTTATGATATGTATAGGTACAAATACGTGTTATGTTGAGTGTTGACACGTCGAACAGAACTTTGTAGATATTGTTAGAAAACCGCGTGAGAAATATCTGTTTTCACACCCCATTCGTACGTATGTGTACACACGTTATATTATTCAAACATCTATATGCTTTATTATTATATTGCCATCCCGCCGAAGTATTATTATTATTGTTCTGCAAAAAACCACGTCCCTAACTTTTGTTAATCCTGCGTCCATCGTAGATATATTCTATTTGCAACATATAAAATATACAAGCCGAAAAAAAATATATTGGCAGTACAGGCACTAGGCTAAAACCCTTTCCAAGTTGCTAGAAGCCCCCTCAAAAGTATTAATAGAATATAATTATTTTATTTTTAATAAAAATTATTTTCACAGCAAATACTTTGAGCTCCATCCAAATTGGATTTTTCTCTATTTTCGGCACTGGATAAAGGCCTCCTTCACATTATAAACTTTTATACAATAATTGTTACGAACGTCAGTGATGGGCGACAAATGACAATATGTAAACGAGGTGTATGATATGTGAGTGTAATAATGTATATATACTATATAGGTGTATATTTCAGATGGTATATGTCCTGTCACAATGCCATTATTTAACGGTGTCTCGTTAAAATCCTAATAGTTTACTTAAAATGTAAATAAAACCGAGTAAGTATATAATATCTCATTTCTGATGATGTACGAGAAGTGCGCTGAACATTCGTTGAATCCTTCAAAAAAGGTGTAACCGAAAAACTGTTGACCACGTGTGTCACCAAGCGCGAGTATGTCGTACACACAAACTTATATTTATGTATATCATATATTATAATATATATGGATATCTCTACCAATACTGAGTTAGTTTATTCCGCGTTATATGTTTTGTTTCGTTTTAACTTTTTAAAAGATACAAAACTATTTTATGTTAATTTGTAGTAGACCGGCTATTATTTTACATTCGAATGGTCAGGTTATTCATTCAGCCTACTCACCAATCGAATATTCTGTATGTACAGATAATTATAGTACATTTCCATAAACCCGAGTCGTGTATGTTGTTTTATGCGACACAAATACCGGTGCAAGAAGTCTTGAAGACCTGAGAGAGATAGAGAAATAGGAGAAAGCGATTATGAGTGGGTGGGGTGAGGGTGAAAGAGTGAAAAAAACATACTCCCTATCTACTCGACATATCTGATCGATGAACGTTGAATTTTGGTGTTCGTACCGATATAATATATAATATTGGTTTTTATAAAACAGACAAAAAATAATAAGAATTATAACCCTTACTATAAAACAACTGCAGACTGTCCGTAATTATAAAATTATTCAAATCGTTCACCACCGTCGATGTTCATTTATTTCAAAGAATTTCAACGTTTTCTCTAAATTATATATTATTTTGAACGTGCGTAACGTAAGATTTTTTTAAATTTTTTTTCGTTTCTCCTATAGAAACTTGTGGTGAAGTCGAAATATTCAGCTCACGTAGTCCACATGTATGTGTGTGTACACATATTATATATAATAAAAAAAAATAATAATAATCTGTGGATATTAAAAAAGAGCAGCATCGTTGCGAGGTAAACAGGCAGAGAGGAGACCTACTTGTTTCCATAATAAACACCACTCATTTCTAGGTTTTATTAACTCGTTATATATGTGAAATTCCATCTTTTAAAATAAGTGTTGTGTGTCTCGTTGCACAAATATCGGTTTTTTCTCTATTTTCTCGTTGAAGGCAACGATAGTTGTAAAGTATCCATATTTATATATAATATTCTTACGTAATAGCTGGTATAAACATAAATGATATTGTCTGGCTATAGAAACAATGTTTGCTTGTTGACTTACGACGGGAACAAACATTGGGAATAGTGGAATACCTATACATGTATTCTATAGGTGCAATAAAATCTTTACTTAACATCAAAGGACATTTGCCGACTCGCAGGTAGATTGGGTGCACTGTATAGGTTATATATATATACAGCCATATAGGTAACAAGTGGACTTCAAAGACCGTACGTGCCGAATTTCGTTCAAAAATGCCTATAACCCTCGGGTATTGTAAAACATTGCACGTCAATAAACGCGTACTGCTGAGACTACGGGTACATATTATAATACTTTGTTCTGAGACGTTTAGAATTTTATAATAACCAAAAAAAAAAGAAACTAGCACATAATGTAGGTACCTACACCTACTTTACAGAATCACCGTTGAGTGTCATTCGATGAACATAGATTAATGGTCATCTCTGTTGCTGTTAAGCATTATTTATTAACGTATGTAAGCTATATGAAAAAAGAAATGTTCCGTTACGTTTCCAACGGCACATTTGAAGATCTTTAAAGGCAGAGATATAATGTAATAATGGCTCGATGTTTTATTATAAATCCGTGTTTAATCCACAGAAACATTTTGTCCGAGAATGGAATTTGACATTTTATATTTATTATTAGGTATATTATTTAGGTTTTTGATTCTGAAAAGAGAGAAATTTACCTTATTGCGATTTTACAATGATGTTTTTTTCTACTTTTTCTGTGTACATTTTTCCAAGAATTTGGTTGAATTCAAAAGTGTTTAATAAATCTATTTAAAATACAAAATAACTAACGGTTAAAATCGTCAAAAATATTAGGGAGTATTTAAAAAATGTAATTTTTAGATTTTCTCTGAGCGTTCGAGAAATAAATACGAAGATAAAGTAGTTTTAATTGAAAACATTTAATCTAGTGTTTTTACATTATAGTTCACTTAACAATTTTAAAACTGTCAAATATTAATAATTTTTAAAAATACTGCAATACGTAACTTTTTCATTGATACTCATTAAGTCATGACAAATATTTTGAAATTATTTAATAAATAACAACATAAATTGTAACCGAATTTACGTTTTAATTAGATGACTTAAATAGTATATCTGCATTAATTTTTCATTAATTTCCTACTTTGTATACTACATTAGTTTTAATATGGTATAGTGGAGTGAAAAATTGTTGAGTTATCGTCGTATACCTGTCCTACCTTTAGCTACCATACTTCACTAATATTAAAACCAAAAAAAAAATAATGATGTTTTTAACTATTTTTAGGCATTGGTGTAACAACTGTAATTTGTGTTAACGCGGTAATGACGAGCTAATGAAAACGGAGACAATACACAGTTCTCACAGAAATTATCTCCGTCTGTCATTCGTGCATGCCACGCACACAAAATACACTTGTATATATCATTTATACTTCGGAAACACACTAATGTTTCATAAGTGCTATTATACACATATTTCGTGTCATACCTTTCTCAAGTAGAAAAAAATAGTTCATCATAAGCCTGCGATAACGAGTACCTACCTCTAATCGCATTTTTTTCTAAAATTCGTTCGGCCCGCTGGTCGAAACTCAACCGTAGCAGGAATATAATTTATCTATATAATATTATACGTATTGTGTAATATTCTTAATTCTCCATAATTGCCTAAATGTACTTGCGCCTCTTTGATATACCCCATAGGCGCCCGTAGTCTTATCGTCGTTTCTAGTACTTTTATATACATTCTATCTATATACTATTCATTTTCAAAGCAAATTTCGATTTTTGTTATTATATTATTGTTGTTGTTATTATTATTATTATTATTTAAGGCGCCAATCTACCCTTCGCTGCTGTCTATTAACTTTTTGTTGCCCATACACAAGACGTGTTTGTGTATATATATATATATATATATACCGCGGATTTTTTTTTTCTTCTCTTTTATCGAATCTGGTCGTCTCCTGCTGACTTAGCCACACCGCCGCATACACATCACACGATATAAATATTATATTAAATATATATATATATATATATATATATTGTTGTCCCCGCGCTCTCTCACATTGTAATCTGGTCCACGCATTCACGCACGCGCACATTCACGCACATACACAAACGCGCACTATATACTACATTGCTGCAGTATAGGTATATTATATACATGCCCGCGCTCATATAATAGATCCCGAGTATACGTTGAGATGATTTATGATTACCGATGCCCCGGAACGCCCCGGGCTTCAAATTCGAATGGATCCCCCTCGCGGTCGTCGTATACGTGTGTATATATATACCTACGCATAATATAGACTTTTGTCCAGTGTGGGTGAACTGAGGGTGGTGCGATGGTTGCGGCGTGGCGACGACGGCGACCAAATAACGATTTAATGATGATGATGGTGATGATGATGATGATAATGATGATGACGAATAAGAACTACGCCGTGTCTGTAGAGCAATTATTATTATTATTATTATTATTATTATTATTATTATTATTATTATTACTGTTACCGGCGGCGGCGCGACAAACGGGTCGGTCGGTCGTCCGTCGCATCTCCTCATCTCGTGTAGCAGCATCCATTAATGTGCGTTTTTCGAAAATATATTCTCCTTGTACGCGACCTCGGTAGGTACTTAAAACGTCGTAAAATGTAAGGTCTTTTTTCGCAAAAGAAATTTCACGCCGAAACAAAATTTGCCCTCTTTTATAGGTATCGCTTTTTACTGTTTTTGCAACGAAAATGACGCGGTAAGAAAACAATAAACTTTAAAACTCACATCCGTGTTATATATAATGGTCTGAACGTCTGATGATGATTTGACAGCTTTTACGTTGGAACCCTTTATATTGTTTTTACCGAAAGAAAAACGGTAGCAGTGGTTATCAGTTGCCCCACACTCTGCACAGTATACTGTTAGGTGTCTACCTATCAGAGTATGTGCGAATGTGTACGCGTGCATGTTCGTGTTTGTCTTGGTCACAAATCTCATCAACTGCAGCAGACCAAAAATTTCATGTATGTACGTGTATAATGTATAATAAATATAATAATATTATAGTGAGTGTGCGTGTAGGAAGCAAATATTATTGTTGACGTCGTTGTCGTTGATGTCGTCTCGTGAGTTTGGAATATCATCGAGAGACCACAGTATGACAAGAAGCTTAATTTCAACAGCGGGTACGTGCGATAAAACCGACAGTAAAACGTGTTGTGTGTGTGTGTGTTTTTTTTAATGAACCAAACTTATTTTCAAATATTATTATTATTAAACATTTTTGTATCTTTTTAAGAACACCGTGTGTAACACGTCAATCTATCGATTCACTATACACTATATACCATATACGTATATACAATTTGTGTACGGACAAGGCGTATAACCTCGGGGGCCCCGCGTGTAATGCGCGCTTATCGTCATCTCGATGCTGCCGTGTCCGCGCACCACGGCATCTGTGGTACACTGCTCATACAGCCTCCGACGACGACGCCAAAAATCATCGTCTATTATAATATATATATATATATATATATATATAAACGGGAAAACGATATCGCTGGAGAACACGGACGTCGCTCCTCGTGTTTCACAAAATATCGGTAAAATCACGTGAAAAAAAATACAATCTGTTTGGTACATACACCTCTAGGATATATTATTTATAATAATATATATTATACCGGCCAATATAATATCGTTTTACTCGTATAACCGTTTAAGCATAAATATATTATTGTACCAAATTTATATATAGGCTTTGTTCACTAATATGAGATTGTTCAGATGCATCAAATGAAGTTTCATTGTTTTTAAAACTAAAATTGCTTTTTTATTATATTAATTAATTAAAATGTTTACAATAATTTTATAAATTATAAATAAACATACATATGTGCGTGCACAAAGCCGTCAATATATTTATATATGTAGTGAAAATGTTTATAGGTACAACGATTTTCTCTATTGATGATTTTATTTTTTAACTTTTGTTTTTCGACGTAAACAATTATTTAAAACCAAAATAGCAATTTATTATTTTATATTCATTTATAATATTTACGTATAGGTCAAAAATAAAAAGATTATATGCATGTTCTACAGATAACGAAAGTCTAAACAATTGTACCTACCTATATTCACAATCTTTCAACTGAATATATATATATATATATACGTATACGTATATATATCTTAAAAAAAACTCGTGGTATAAGCAATTAAATATTATAATATATCAAACATTTTATTACGTTCGCTAATGTTATTATTTTATGATCAAAATATTATTTACTTCAATATAATTATTTTATTAGTTGTGAAGAAATAATACCCGAAAACGTAATATATTTTACGACGATGCATTAGGCGTGTAAGAACCATTAAGGATAAAATTAAATCATTTTTTTTTCTTTAAGAAGCATTTTGTGCATTGTATTAATAATTATACGTTTTCTGTGCATAAACTAAACGCGCTTGTACATATAATATATAATATAATATTATATTATGTTGCGGTGTATTGTAGATAGGTAGGTACTTACACCACGTTTTGAATATAGTTGATTTAATTTGTATATACAGTACCATATCATTTCAGAAATGAAAATCAATTATAAATTATAATCGATAAAATATTTCTAAGGTTAGATTACAATATATATAAATATTATATTATCATATATAATAATATATATATTTATATACGCACACAGGTACAGGTATTCGTAAAATTACGCGAGGAGAATAATAATAGTATAATAATAAAAAATAAAAATAAACTGTATAATTAATATTTTCGATAATCGAGAATCTCGTTTTGAATTTTTATATCATAATTTAATATAGAAACGCGTACATTGCGTGTAATATGTAGATATAATACGTATAGATATTTATAATAGCGTTCGGTAATTTTTTTTCTTTATGTTTTTTGATACCATTACTATATAATATCATAATATTATACACTACCTACTACTATTTTTGCGGCGCGCATTGTTGGTTCGCTCGTTCGTTCTTTTTACATTTTGAGTGATTTTATATGAGGTATAGGTATACAATCATTTATATTTGAAAATATGAAAAATCGCTGCGGCTCCGTGATTAATCGCGCTCGTATACCTACACATATTTACTTCCAGACCTCCTATACTAGCAGCGTGTTCGGTATACGATTATATGATGTTCGTCGATGCGCCGCATGCCGAAGCGACTTTTGGGATACGAAGACACGGTCATATCATAGGTATCTGTCTAGGTATATTATTGTTGGACATATTATACGTGCACAATATAATATTGTAATATATCGTATAGACGTGTGTTAAATACGGAATTTAGGCGTTTCGCCCAAACACTAATATTATAATAATAATTTCAATCCGTGTATAGGTATGCGCGCGCGCGCGCGCGCGTGTGTGTGTGTGTGTGTGTGTGTGTGTGTGAGCGCGCACAATAATAATAATATATTCGTTTACGTTTTCGTGTTTGTACAAATAACATATTATGCATATTATTCACCGCAGCGCGCTCGTTAGCTCCTCGAACACAATAATATAATATCGTATGTAATAATATACGACGGATTCCGTTTTCTGGTTTCGAGCTGTGCCTACCTACGGGGAAAAAAAAGAAAGAAAGAAAACACTCCCGTAAAAGCACATATATTTTACGAACGTGAAACCGTGGCTAATTGCGCTCTGGTTAGCCGGACGGATATTATATAGATACCTTCAGCCTATATGGCCATATTAATATTATTATTATTATTTATTATGTATGCCGAATATTATATAGAAGATTGGACGCGACGCGAGACGAGATATGAATTATTATTATTATTGTCGTGAACATTGAACATAGTGCACGGTGGCGAGACAGTATATACGATATAAATACGTTCATTTATATTATAATACTATTATCGCAGTGTATTATATACGACGTGTCCAATATTTTCCATTAAATTATTATAGGAGAGTTATGGACAGTAATATTATACCCATATATATATATTATACAATACATCTTACCCACAGACTACCCGAGTGGTCGAGTCTCGTAAACCTGGGTGGTGATCTTCTTTAAAAATAAAAACATTAAAATTGCGTTCTTCCCTTGCCGCGGTGTCCACACAATGTACTGATTGAAAAAAAAAATTCGAAATCGTGTTGGGGATGGTTAGGTGCCACGCTGTGCGGTGTAGTAATAATTTAATATATATATTATGTATAGTTGAACCGCTTATAATGAAGATAAATCGTTGGCCGATTTATGTGTATCGTAATGGAGTCGGATGTCCGGGAGACCCTCGGCTGTATAAAGCACGTATATTTCGTTATTATATTGTAATGCTTATATTATATTTACGTATCCGTGGGACGACAAACTTGTGGTGGACTAACTAAACTTGGCCGGCGTCCATGTAGGTTCTACGCGTGTCCCATATATGTGTCGCGGTTTTTTTTTTTAAGAAAAAATGTCGATATTTTTATAAATCGAAATCGAACGCGTGTTAACATAAATAATTTTACCCATACATACACACACACACACATATATAGCTACTATGAAATATACATTTTTTTCAAATATAACGAGACGCTTATTAGAATATTCCGATTGATATATTGTATATATTATCTATGTACATATATAATATGAAATATTATATTATTCGACGAGTACCTACGCGAATAATAATGATTGTACGTCTGCTGCAGCAGCGATACATTTTCACATTTTATTTTACTAGATCTATGGTGTGTGTGTGTGTGTGTGTGTGTGTGTGTGTGTGTGTGTGTGTGTGTGTGTGTGTACGCGCGTGCGTGCGTGTGTAGTTGAGGAGGCGACTTTACATATTATTATTATTATTGCCTACACGTGTATACCAATTTGTTACGTCTAATAATTTTTTTTTTCATCTAACGACCGAAATACGCGAATATATATCTATACATTATACCTGCTTGGTATACAATGATAATAATGCACTAACTATATTATAAATTCGTAGACGCGAATTATTTTTATTATTATTATTATTATTATTACGCACCAGACGCGTACTTACATATTAACACTAATATATCGTATATAATATTGTATAATATTATCGAGTTAGTTACGTAAACATACCTCACGACAAATCGAGTGTCCGTCTAATAAACAAAACATTATTCAACTAAATAATATTATATTATAATATAGTCGGCTGGAACTACCTATACACCAAAAAAATTATTATATTATTATGCAGGAGTGTTCAGTATATATATATATATATATATATATATTGTGAGCGTGTGTGTAGTAATAGTAATAATAATAATATATCCGTTTAGCTTAATATATTATATACAGTTTTGTATATTTTTTATTTTTCTTAACAACACGTAACGAATTTAACTAATTCACACATTTATATATAGGGATAGTACCTATACATACACGAAGACACCTATATGCGCATGGAACGGCGAAGAACCAGTAATATTTTTATTGTAAAAAGATAACATATATACATAATATATACAATAGCAGCGGTGAAATTTTTTTCCGCGATTAAATCATTAAATACACAAAAATAATAAAGTAATCATACAATAAAAACCATTTTCTCGATGTTAGCCTAACAACTTAAATTAATTTTCTAATAAAATAAAAGTTAATGGTGTTGTCGCCATATACCGCGGCGATTAAAATCTTAACGATTATTGTCCTAATTTAACGTTTTCGTTTATTTGCTATACGATGTAATAATAAAGGAGGAGAAAATAAACAGTCTGTGTGCACGCCGTCATGACTTAACTATTAGATTAACACGTTTTTGTCTATGGCGTTTTCTGTATACAAAAACACACATAGATGATAGGTACACGTCATAGTGTTACAACTTATAATACTGTATATTATTATTACGTTTTTCTTGGGTCCTTCGCGCACACAGGGTTGACAAAAACCATTATTTTTTTCCCTCGCATTTATTTATTATTTTTATTTTTTTGTCAAACGCCTACGTGGTGCAGTATACACACACATACATATATATATATAGGTAGTATTTGTTCTTCCTCAGCATCACTTAGTGTTCCGCCGACCTTATCCAATAGTCTTACCATCTACACACGCACACACACACACACACATTGTAATCTGCCGGAATCATCTTTAGTTAGTGTAATACGTACTGACATATGTAGTTATATATAATATATAGGTGTATATGTGTGTGTGTGTGTGTGTGTGTGTGTGTGTGTGTGTGTGTGTGTGTGTGTGTGTGTGTGTGTGTGTGTGTGTGTGTGTGTGTGTGTGTGTGTGTGCGTGCGTGCGTATATGTGTATGTACAAGTAGTATATTTTCCCTCGATACCGATAAACGCATAAAACGCACAACCTCTTCGAGAACATTAAACTTTATTAACCATCAAATATATATATATGTGTGTGTGCGAGTGTATGCGTACAGAGACGGGATATCAGGACTACCTATATGTATATAGGTACCTACGAGAAACTTTTTATATCACTCGGGTATATAATAGTGTGTGCGTATTGTAAACATAATATAATCACGTCATTGCCGTATGTTCTATCTCTCGCGTACGATCTATACGAGGCGATATCCTTCGTCCTACGTCCCAACGATCAAACAATGTATAAAAATATATTGCGCCGTGTATTGTATATATATATAAATAAAATAATATATCTGTAAATAAATAAAATAATTACGCTATGTAACAAAACAATGCAACGGATGTTCCATTATTATTTCTTTATATACCCTAAAATTTCGCGGCCTCGTAAACATTTTCGCGTTTCTCCGGCGCAGCAGCAGTCATTCCACGAATTCGCGCGAAAACCTGTTATTCGAATGTGTGTTTGTGTGTGTGAGTACACCTATACACCATACGTTATAATACATTTTTTCGGTATACACGCATTTATATATATATATAATAGTATAATATACCGCTGAGTTGTTTCTCGTCAATTGTGGTGTGCGCGCCTGACGGTTTCGTATGGCAAAAACTACAAAAAACGCGTTAAAGTCTCTTTGTGGACGCGCGCCAACAACAGACAATGTACAAAAACATAATAGATAAAGTAAATAATAACTTATACGACTACTATATAGGTGCGTAAAATATCGCTCACGTTACGCTCGCGCAAAAAATGTTTAATAATATAATATGATTGTTGTTGTCGTCGGTGCACTATATAGTAAATCTATATAAATTCAACGGTTCGTTGGTTTCCCTTGTAAATACAAGGGAATCTATATTATTACCTCGGTTCGTATAATAAACACTAAATACACGACCCAATTATATACCTATAAGTCGTCGATTTAATCGTTTATATTATATTATGTGTGTACAGTGTACCTACGTATCGAATTTCCCGATATTCGTGAAACGACGAGGGCGCGCATGTGGTTCAACTACATTCATATATATATATATTTCGACGGAGGTAAAGATTGGGGTTATTTCACCCTCGTCTATACATGAAGCCGTTCGTAGATTGATATGTCCGTCGCGTACGCAGCGACCGTTCTTTTACACCCTCCACTATCGGATTAAACGCGCGTCCATGACGTCGAGCGGGCACCTACACAATATTCTGTTGTATACTGGACATTATGATACATAGGCGTTCTGTTTTAAAAACGTATCGGTTGCGTTTTTTCGTCTGTCCGGCCAGAAGACGTCAGCCACCGTCGTTGCGCCACAGCAGTCGCGACCGCTTGTTCGACGCGCGTAAAACCATAAAAACGAAAGGACGCAAAAAGATTGAAAAAAAATCAAAATCAAAATCAAACGCGCGCCACGATCCGACGGTGCAGAGGGTGTAATGGGTGCGCGTCCGCGTGCAGCGCATACGCCATTCAGAGTAAAAAAAACGCGTGGTGCGTAATAACACACGTGTGCGTGTGTGCGCGCGAGTCGGACGGCTCCGCGCAGATCACCGGGCTCGCGCGCGCCGCACGGAAACCGGTTGCGCGCGGTAAAAGTTAATTAACTTTGTACGCGTATTATTATTGTACGCGCGTGCGTGCGCGCGGTCGTGCGTACGCACTCGCAACGAGATATTCATAACGTTTCGTCCGAGTCAATTTTTGCCGCGTCCCGGTTCAAATTTTTTATCGCCCGCATTATCTCGCAAATTGCTTTTCGGTTTTTCGTCTGTCTCGTCGTTCCCCGCGCAAGCGCGTACGTATATATCACAATATCGTGTTATGTGCGTCTCCCGGTCGGAACACAATAAAATAATAACCGCGCCGGCGTACGAGTGTATATATATATATATATGAATTTACGCGGGCGGTAATACTGCACTCGTGCAGTGCGTATAAATTTATATGTTATATTTGTACACACACACACACATATGTATTATATGGATACGCCGAGCGTGTGCGACTTCTGCGTCGGGGTTTTCGATAGCGCATTTTTTGTCTCTTTTATTTTTTCTTTTCGTCGTCCGGTGTTCGGCGGGAGCGGCGGCGATATCATTTTATATATCGTGTGCGCGCACCGTTGGCGGCGATGACTAGTTTTCTCGCGCGCGCGATGTACAAAAATTTTTCACGTGACCATTTGTATCAATTAACCGGTCGTTAGGGCGCTAGGAAAACCGCGCACGCTGTTTGCCGCTGCTTCTGGTGCAGGAAACGCGGGCGCGGATTCGGTGGGAGAGAAAAAAAAAAGGGTTATTAAATAGCGATTTGTAGGGACGACCGCGACCGTAGAGAGAAGAAATACATAATAATAATAATACATATTATAGTAATGAATAAAAATTCCAGAATTCTTTTGTCGAATACACATAATAATCGCTTGTGTGTGTGTGTGTGTGTGTGTGTGTGTGTGTGTGTGTGTACAGTGGCATCCATTATGTCCGCCGTCGCAACAGCAGCCGTGGTCCGTCCCGAGACGCATGGTAAACTATTAAAACAGATTACCGTGCACACTTTGTACATAATATCCACACACACGTAGACATTATACGTATCAGCCGCGGTACGCTATAATAATGCGTGCATGTTTATTTATGTGTGTTGGTAATGTGTATGTATATACGTGTAATATTTAATATAAAAATAAAAATATTTGTGTTTTTTCGACGTGGATTCCGGGTAGGTTTGGGATATAATTTATATATTTTATGAAACTATCGTGTGCACTGTGCAGCGCACATATACACACGCTTGAGGTTTATTCATAAAAGTGCGTAACAATAATATATATATATATATATTTTGCTCCGACGGTAGGTCCTAAACTGAATGGTTGCCACCGCCGCCGGTGCAGGAGAAGCGTATGCGCGTACCCATATACGTATTTTGCGGGGCTCGCCGATTTTCCGAGCGTGATGGTCGCTGTTCGCTGACGTAGGACTTAGGCTCGAGGAGGGACAACTCCGTGTATATATTTCTTTGTACCGTTACATCTCCGTTTTGATATTGCCTTTATAGTGCGTTACAATGAGAAGCTGTAGTTTTTCGTGTCCTATAAGAGGTTCGAGAGATAATCCCTCGAACTCTGATGATAACACTCTGATGACACTAATACACGTTATATTATAATTAGTACCTACCCGTATTATGTATGCTATATCAGAGGTATTCAAACAGTCTAACTGTGAATTTTATCGGGGAAGCCGTATCACAGAAGAGGAGAATAATAATAAAAATAGTGATTAATAAATATTAATTTTATAAAACGCAGTTTAATTTCGGTTTTCTGTGCATAATAATTATTAAATTGCGATATAATTAATTTATATTTCTAGTATTTGTCGTCATAAATAATATTAAACGTTAAGACATTATCTTTCTTCGTCAATAATAATTCGAGAACCTCCAATACGGTGCGAAGACGAGGTAATGGAGCCGTGGGATGAAGAAGTCTGAATACCGCCTTGTACTATATTATTATACACGGATAGACGCGCAAGTCTAAACAGGTGTTGATTGTGGGTATTGATACGGCGGCGTGCGCCGTATATGCCGACGACTGTTCGTCGTGTTTTTTTTCGTTCGAATTTTATATTTTATAAAAATGTTATTGTCACGTTATAGTTTTAATTCTGCTTCATAGTTGTCCCTGGACCCCGCCGGTCGCACACGCGTATACCAATACCCTTTTACAGGTAAACGCGCTTGTCACGGAAGTACAAAACAGTGAACCCCGACCCACGCACTCCCTCGACCCGCCATGGACCACGGACGTGCGCGTTGCTACTGCTGTCCTAGCCGACGCTTGATGTCGTCGGTAAGATTGTGGGTGGAAAGGGGGGGGGTGAGAGGGGAAACTGTTCGCTAAGAATTGGAAGAGCAGCCCCGCGAGTTGTCGCACCCGCAGGATAATGCGCGATATAAGCGCACAACAACGAATAATAACAACAACAACAACAACAACAACAACGTTGTGTTATTGTTGTGTACTTTGTATTGGTCCGTCGCGGTGTACACATCACGAGTGTTTCGATACTATTTTTATTGTACTTGTGTATTGTGTATGGGACTCGCGTGTCCCGAGTTATTTCGAGTGGTATTATATTTATATTGTAGTGCGCATAATATAATATTATAAACTGTGCATATATATATATATATATATATACATGGCTGACGTTCGTACATAATGTTATGATATATGATTGGTATAATATCAGTGTATTGTGTTCACGTCCAACGCTAGCTATATGGCGTTTCGCTGCCTCGTAAAATATATAAAAAAAATGATACGGCGAAACTTGCACTTATCGAAATTCTCCGTTCGGCGGAATATCGTTGGGGACCGCGACACAATTATATCCGAATTAATTGTATCGTATTTAACGTATTTCTTTTGTGGATCACGCCGCACTTCAATATAACATGAGAGTTTTAATTGCGTATTATACGTCTTCTTTGCTGGCGGCTCGAAAATATATATTTACGAGGAAAGCTCGTGTTGTGTATGATATGCACATGGCGTAGGCATTACCCGTGTCTGAGAACTGTTCCATTCGCGTTGTTGGGCATTATAGCGGACAGGAGGACATCGAGAAGGAGGTTCCTGGCCTGTCCACGATTAATCGAAAACTCATATTTTTATTTTCAATATTTCAACACTACCTCATGACGGTGCAATAATTGTACAAACGTTATGTATTTTATTATTATTATTATAGGTAGGATAATATATAATATCGTCTTAAGAATTCGCAAGACGCATACCAAACGGTCGGATAATACTATAACGAGACGGTTTTAAAACAAAATTAATGTGCACTGTGTATATTAACGAATATTAAAATGGTTATAAATATAGTGTATAAAGATTATAAGACATGTGTGGCGGTTGTTACCTCTGTACCTACGCTTCGCGGTTCGTTCACATTATACTATTTTGTATTGTGTTCGAATTAAAAATTGCATTACGCAATATGATCGGCAGCGCGATGGAATATATATAAATGGCGATATATATTTTCCCATTATTCAAATTTATTACGAATAGGTATAACTGTATAAAACATATATGAGATAGGTACATATGTGTATAAAATAATGAATATATATAGGTATCTAAAACGTCGTATCGGGTACCCGGGGCGAAATGTTGACTGATTTAAATAAAAACATTAATATTTCTATCATTGATAATCATAACGAGAGCAAAATCGCGTCGGATATTTATTATATATTATTCAAAATGGCGTGTAGTGATACTAAACGTCACAGTACCCATATTAGCTCGTATACGTATTATTATAATATTATTATTATATGTGTGCACGTACGAGCGAGCTGTATTGCGGGAACCTACGTCGTCCGCGTTCACACACCTCGGGGGCCCTTTTATTGTCGTTAAAAAAAAATACACCCTTCGGGATGCGATCTGGCAATAATTCCGTTAAACAAAAAAATAATATATTTCTACTTGAACTGTTATATCGCTTTTTATATGTACCATTATGTACCTACTAATATATATGAATATAGGTACGCGTGTGGTAAACGGCCTTTAGCAACCCTCCTCTGAAGTCTCGGAACCGAAACGTATATATATATATATATATGATGTGACTGTGCGAGTACGTATAATATTATGTATTTATGTGTACAGAGTGATTTGCAAAAAAAAAAAAATGTTTTACGCAATGCTTGGCCGCAATAAATGAGCAGGTGATGACGGACCCTTGCACGTCGTTAACCCACGAGGGTGTAGCCCGCGCGATCACCGTACGTTTTCAAACGTATATAATATTATGGGTATTTGTACGCATTTTCGCGGCGATCGCCCTGTATGTGTACATTGTTACAAAATGTGGTGACCTTGAGGTGTATAGTACCCCGGCACCAGCCGTTAACTCCTCGTGGCGGGTTCAATTAAATATGGCTACCCACATAATACTTGGCGCGGTCTTAAAAACGCCGAAAGAGAAGATGTGAACCGACGTGTATATATATATATATATATTCGATAATAATGCATCCCTATTTTTGTTTAACCGGAGAGGCCGACCGACGCGAAAAGAAAGGTCGAAAATCATTTTTCGTGCTCCGCCCGCGCACGCACACGGCGCACTATATTATGTAGTAAATGCGTCTACATCCACGCAAACGACGGCGAGATTCGGGTGGAAAAAAAAAACTCCGACCCGATCTAATAACCGCGGCAATTTGGAAGTATATAGTTATAAATAGTATTATGTTACCTATATATATATATATTGTTATATAGGAACGCGAGTGTTCTGCCGTTAGGTGTATGACGAGACCCGCGTGTAAGCTTAGGTACATGCTTCGTTATTATATTATTGTGTTATATAAATATGTTATACCGTTTGAGAGATGGAAAAAGGGATGATGCACTGTACCCACCTAAATAGGTATACGTAAGAAAAATATTTACAGCGGTCGTGTTTATATGTAATTTTTCACATTATATTGATCGATTGCTCTTCGGTCGACCTCCGCTATACCCATGTGAAAAATAATAATTGCATTAACAGCGTAGACTATAACCACTGTATAATAGTATAATAATATCGTTATGCGTAAGTAGGAATAACTCAGAAAAGAGCATATGTCACCATCGCATTATTTTTTTTTTTTTTTCATAAAATATATTTTATATCTTAACGATTTTTTATTTTATGACGAATCCAAATTTGATTTATACCGTTTTGTTTAATCAACAAAACGACCACAATTTCTTCAAGTGTTTATAATTTATTAAATATACACCAAAAATATTAGTACATTCATCATTAATGAGTTATTAAAATCGTTTCATACTTTTGTAGTAAATTAATTAAATTCGCTTTCTGGCGAGAATAAATGTCTAAGCATGTGTGATTTATAAGAAAATCATTTGAATATATTTATATTTTCATAGAACCTGTGATTGATAATTTACATTTATTTAAAAGACAGTTTTTTCCTCGAAAATATTAATTATTACTTAATTTCTTTTTTAATAATTTTATCAAGAAATGTTTAGAAAAACGAGTGTTTCTATCAAATATCATTTAATATACACTCATAAATGAAAATATGGCCAATTTAATATGAATAGTTAAATAATTTAAAAATGTGAAATATTCATGTGATATGAAAAACATTAATTATGTATTATGTGACTCAACTATAGACGTTTTCAATTAATGTATAAAAATATGCCATCTCCATTTCGTTCTAATATTTTTTTTTGTTAAATTGTATGTTTGATGTATTATTATCGTTCGTGTTGCACACATTATAATAAATGCACATTGATACAGAATTGTGTGTCGCTGCTGTTTGTCGCAGCCAACGGGTATTAAGTTTATACATACATATAAAACCGTATAATAATATTATTATTATTATATATTCAATACGGTTGCAGCGGTCACCGTTTATGATATTATATTATATATGCCTATACTAGTTTTTAACGATAATAATTAGGCCAGGCGCTTATGTGTATAGGCATAAATATAAGTGAAATATAATATCGCTGGGCATCCTTTTCGCAACACGCAGCGGAAGCCTGTTCACGAGACGTTATAATAAAACATCGAGTATATAGGTGAAACTGAATAATAGAAAACTTACCAACTACCTATACTATATGTAAGATTTATACACTAAGATTTCGAAATGGATCTCGCGGTCCGTCGGCGATCAATCGTCGGACATTAAAATATTATTATATGTAAAAATACACGACGCTGGCGATCCGGGGGCCGTATTTTCCTGGACGGTTCAGGGCTCGTACAATCGTACACCTACCGTACGCATTATATGTGGAAGACGACGGTGCGTGGTATTGCCTCGGCGCGGAGTCGTCGGGCTCGAAAATGTCTTTCGTTTACCGACAAATCTCCATAACAATTAGCATAGGATTTACATTTATCTTCGAGTTCATAAATCATTGCGATAAACTCATTGCTCGTGGCACAATGCTCGTACGGCGTCATATACAACGCACATATTTATATACGTATAATGTATATATAGTATACCCATATAGCCCGCCTAAATTATTACGTTTATTATATTTCCGTATGTGTATAATTCACTGTTTTTAATCGAAACGGCCGGGCATCCGACACCGCGGTTGTCGAGTTATCGTGACCGCATTTATTTTGTATGAAATAATATGATGGCCTCCTCGCACGCGCGGCCTATACGAAATTTCGCATCGTCGACTGACGAAAATCAAAAATTCGTCTCGTCATTTTCTAGTTTTGTTTCGAACCAACGGTCGTTGCCGCCGTATTATTGGCACGCACTACGTGTGTGTACAATACACCTACACGGAAAGCACCGACAAGCGACGACGATGTATATCGCATCCTTCGCCGATACACCGCACACGTAAAATTATAATTTAGTACATATGCATTATTATACTGTACTCTATGCTCGTGCCCCGCGGTATTGCGGTCTATATAATATAACGATAACTATACACGGACGTACGTCCCGTACCTATGTGTACAACGGCCGTAGCAACATTCAATATTTCAATCGATCGCGTGTGTTTGTGTGTGTGTAATAATAATGAAAAGGTAAAATTTTTCGAACGGGATGATTGCCTCCAATTTTAACACTAATGGTTGTTTAGGAATTCCGTCCGTCCGGATGCCGCCGCCGCCGCCGGTCGGTCGGTCGCCCACTCCGTTCGTAAAAAAAAAAAAAAAAATGGCCAGCGGTGTGTACAAGAGGAGTCCAGGGGGCTCCGTCGTTAAATAAATGTAAACTTAATGATGTGTTCGGGGCCACAGCCTCCTGACGACGACGGTCGGCAGTGAGCCCCAAAATGCGGCGACAGACTTCCGACGGACAAAAAACCTTAATAGTACATTATAACAATAATAATAATAATACGATATGTTCGCGTAGTGTTGTTGTTATATTGCACACAGCCCAGCAGCGTGTAGCACGGCGTACAGTTTTTCGGGTACAGTTTATGACGTTATTAAACGCGTATACAAATACAAGCGCGCGCGCGCGCGAGTGTGTGCGTGCGTTGTGGACGCGCGTCGCTTCGGGCGAAAAAGCTTGTTCCGGACGGGTATCGCGTTTCAGCACGTACGTGTATATAAATATATACAATATAATATTTTTCGTGCGCGTATTAAAACACACGAGTACACACACACACACCACCACCACCACCGCCGCACTGGAGTGCGTGCGTGTAGGACCGTAGGAATATCGTTTACACGGTTTTCGCGTGCGGCGAGAGAGTATCAAAAGTGTAGGTGGGCGGCCTCGCAAATATATATATATATATATCGGTGTCGCAGTAGTCGCACAAACGCCGCACACACGTGCAAACACTTTTATTTATAACAGCAGTGGCGTGCGGAACATTATTTTTTCGTTTCGGCGAGTCCCGGGCGATCGTCGTGTCTACACGCCTTCCGCCGGCCACCTTAAACGGGCGATCGTTTTAGTTTTTGTTATTACCATTCCGGCCGAATATTTTTCGATGTGTGTCAACTCCGCCGTGGCTCCGGCAACACACGATAATGTTATAAAACATTTCTTTGTTACTAGTCTTAATACTCCGATGCACTCGATCGCTCTCGTTCAGACGACAGGAGTTTCATAGGAACACACGGACATGATAATGATCGTGCTTCCAAATGTGTTAATCCGTAGAACGTGTCAAACGTACAATAAATAGGTTATACGTGTGTGTACACGTAATTCAGTTATTGTAGGTACTAAGTACGAGCAGTTGTGCTTATAGAATCTAGAACTCGGAAACATAATTTTAATACACACCGTTTGTTGGTTTTATTATGGGCCGTGGCTAGAAGTGTCCAGTAGAGTGAACTACGTATTATACAGTCTTTATAGACTAACCGACTTTTGATTAGCCGATTTTGGTTGAAGCACGAGGCTTCAAAAAACATCCTTCGCCGCCATGCCACACACGAACGATCGTTTAACGAGTGTGCGGATTTTACGCGTAAATATTATGAACATAGGCAACTATACTTTATGCGATGTGACGTAGTGCGAGTGGAAAATTGAAAAATCGATTACTCCGGCGTCCGATTTCCCGCGTCGTAGGCGCTGACCGCCGTCTCTGGAAGTGCATCGCGGTAATCGATTTTATTGTGTTGCGTGTTATTATCATACTCGCTGCTCCGTCGCGTCGGCGAAGAAAAGACGGATGATGGACACAGGTTTTATATAATGGACTGCACACCACGCGGCCCTAGAGAGAAAAATAAAACGCGATGGAACGAGTTTCCCAAATTCAAATTTAAATACCTACTATTTTATTTTTATTTCAATTACCGCGCTGTCATTATATTACCTAACGTCGTCGTCGTCGCCCGACCGAGCAGCAGCAGTCAGTGGTGCTTAACATATTAATATATTATATACAAGTACGTGCACCGGTGTACCGCACTCGCTTTTTTCCCGCGGTTTCCGCCATATCGCCTATAGTACAACAATATGTCGTCTTGGCGTAATGTCATTGTGCGAATGGGCACTACTGGATTCGCTTTCCGGTAACGAAATTTTTCGTTTCTTAAACGTACCTACCCGTTATAATAATACCTACGTATATATTTTATATTCTATAGGTTTAGACCTGGCGCCGCCTCCACGCGATATAGTCACGTCCTCGGGGTTCACGTCGTAAAAATATATAATATACGTATTCACGTTTCACTCGATCGTTTAAAACAAATCTCATTATTGCTGACAAAAAAAAAAAAAAACGAACCACGTATTTATAACGATAGATAATATTATGGTGAAAAGGAATATGGTTTCGTTTAAACGGCGGCAGCAACAGCAGCATTATGCTCGCGCGTACCTATTATACCTGTAATACGCGTGATAATAGCATTACGTATGCGGCGCAGGTTGTGTATTTATATTATATTGTATGGTATACACAAATATTAATATATACACAGATGCGGCCGGACAGTGAAAATCGTTCGGTCTATTGTTTTTTCGACACGGAGATTATGTTACCGGTTAAAATAATTATCTCGTTTGCTGTGCGAGTTTTCATTGACAATAATTATAGAGTAGCCGCGGCTCCATAATATATAAAAAAAAACCTCCGACTGGAAATGTTATTATTACGCGCGCGCGGTCGTCGGAGAACGACGAACGGTCCGTCGTTATAATATTATTATGCGGCGCGGTCATTGTGCGCGGACGAACGAAATACAATATAATATATATATATATATAGGCAGGCAGGTACGGACTGGGCGGCTGTAGCCCATTACACGCGAGCGGCCGTACTCCGTCTCACACAAAACGTCACTGCACCGGTGCAAGTAGATCTATGTGCACATTAAGGAGTAGCTGGCTGCAGTGTCTCGGCTCGTCTTGTCTCCCCGCGGACTTTGGTCTTTTCCTCCTCGTCTCTACTCGCCGTACCCTTTAACAACATCGCTCTCGTCGACAACGCCGCGCCGTCCGATACACGCCCCCTCCGATAACGAATTTTTTTTTGTGTCCGTCCTGTGCATGCGTACAACGCATACCCGTGCGGGGCACGAGAACGTTTCACAGGGATTCGTATAATATTTTATATGCGTATAGAAATAAAATACAGGGCGATTAAAAAAAAAAAACAGTCTTCGAAAATTGACATCCCTTCATTGAAAAAACGGACATCTATAAGAGGCGTCCACAGGAGCTGTGTTTTCTTCACCACGCGACCGCGTAATCTCTCGGCTAGTTTGTTTGTGATAAGACGGCAAATACAGCTCAACCGTCTCATTGAGGAGTATCTGTGATATATATATATGTCTTTGTTATATTATGTAGGTACTCTCTTTATACACCGATTAATCACCTTGCAAGTTCTGTAGGTTCCTATTTTAATAAATACAGATTTTCAAAGATGTGTGGTATTCGTTTTTAATCATTCTGTATGGTTTGCATACATAACATATATAGTGCAGCAAATTCGTCGCTGTCAGCGAGAGAATCGAATTTATAATATTATATAATATGCGTGCAAAGTCGTTCCTCTCCTCCCCCCCCCCTTCGCTTATAAAAATAAAATAACAATATTATAATATACTTTACATTTTGCTAATTAGAATTTCAATGACCGTAGGGGTAACTGTTGTTATTATAATATTATCATTGCCCTGGGTAAGACGGGCGTTTGATTTTTCGGGCCAGAAACGTGTCTTTTATGTATAACATGTATAGTGCATTAAAGTCTTCCACTGCCGCCGATACATAATATGTATAGTGAGTTACGATTTTCGTTTCGAAACCAGTTTAACGGAGAATAATATTCATCGCGCATCTATCGAAATTCCAATATTCATTATTAAAATTATGTACCGTTTCCTTGTTCCTACACACACACACACACACACACACACATATATATATATATATATATATATAACGTTATTATAAAATATTATATGCGCGTACCTACCTACGTCTGTATTTAGACGCTCTCGCAAGCCGATAATATAGTTACACATCGTTTGCCATATCAATAATGAACCACTACACCACACTCTCTACACTCCCTCACTTGCACCTAACGCTCTGCAGCGTGTCTACACCGACGGTTCACGTAAAAATCGATTAACTGCTACAGGTCTTTACTATTTCTATATGGACAGTTGGCACCCAGAACTGTGCGCCTGGTCACGAACTATCGTCCGACGGTGATGTTCGATTAATGTTATTTAATATCATTACGTTTGTCTGTATATTTATAATTAATCGGAGATCCGAGCGTGTGAAACGTATACCCGGAGCATGCAATAATAATAATAATAATAATAATATCAAAAATGGTATAATTTTCGTTTGTATGTGACGTATATTTATGCATGATGTAACGACGATGCGCGTGAACAACGCCGCGGTTGTGTATGGTAGGTTACATGATATGGTACATGAACATCAAATCTTATAATCGGCGCAAACGAAAAAAATTACAGCGCTAATTATTGATGTAACACGGCGTGCTTTCGGTTTATCGGCGAGGCTCTGAAAGCGTCTCCTTGGGAAAATCGTGAATTTTTAAAAGAGAAAGTTTCGCGTTGCTAAATTTTCAAGCTTTATGTGAATAAAACGTACAATTTTTTAGAAAGGAGGACGCGTAACAGCATTGCCGCCCGGAATATGCGTAAATCACCGGGCGCCGTATACAGAAACCAAGCCTATATCAATATCACATATAGTTTATGCTTATAAACTATGTAGTGGCAATAGTCGAGTGATTATTATTGTTTTTTTTTTTCATAACCGTCGTGAGCGTTTTGTCGTTGATTTCTGATCGACTATAAATCTCTCTATAGGCGTGCTCGTGCGCTCATGCGGTTTAAACGACATTATTCACGGGCGGCACGTAGGTATATTACGTTTAATTAGGATATAAATCATGACTCGGGCAAATAATAATAATATCATGTATAAATGATGACAGGGTTACTCCGGACGCGCGTCTCCGCCGTCGACAATAAAATGTACGGGGTCTTCAATATTTACGTGTGATGTGCACGTTCGACGGCACTTATTTATTTTTCCTAATCGTCATGACCAATCTTTCTAAACGAATAATCGATTTCCGTCGGCTATTCGTGTGCAACAGCGCTATATATATATATAAATCGGTTTTAAATAGTTAAACACATAATTAGGTACATTATAGACGCCGCCGCCGTTGCAGGCCCGCCGCAGTCAGTTGTAAATTTCGTAAAATAGTGGTAATAATATAATGATATGCACAATGACTGGAACACGATGATTGGACGTAACAATATTATTAGAGAGAGAGGCACACACACACACATCTTCGGGCGAACGTCCACGGGTAGGTTGGTAGGTGGATAGGTTATAGGTACCTATACACGCGCGCGGTGTTTGGTCTGTCAAGTGTACTAATAATAACGACGATGGTATATAATAACAGGGCAAAGGATAATTGTTATTATTCGTCGGTAGTTTTGTGAGGCGAAAATAGCGACGGCGGAGAGGGGTTTTCGTGCGGTCAGCACTCGGCCGCCGCGGTGTAATTGTTTCGCTACAACTACTATAATGCACACAAGTGATGTCGCGTAAACACCTCTGCGTGTATATCAATACGATAATGTCGTAAAATATGCGGAAAAATAAATAAACCTCGGTGAACTATCGTTGTCGTGTCGTGCGCCCCGGGTTGTTATCGACATTGGGCGTACGATACGATTGAACGAGAAATCGCGCCTGTGCGGATTGATAATAATAATTATTATGTCGAAGGGCCGACGGAAAGCCGCGACGGCGCATGAACTCTACGAGATCGTATGACCGAAATCCGAGTGATGACCGCGCCGTGTGACGTAATACCGTTGTAAGAAAATAAAATCCACACTCGCGGTCGTCACCGACTGTTTTCTGTGCGCCGATAGTACGATTATACGATTTGCGTGTGTGTACACAATTGTCGACGACCGCGGAAAAACGGTCGCGCCGAATAATTTCTGTTCCAGTTTCGCGCGGACCGGGCTGTTCGTCGGGACACGAGAGAGCTCACCCCCTCGCGCGCCCGCGATTCCGAGTGCGATGAACGTCGTCGCTCTTTCCGGAATCGTGTTTCCGGTCGCCGCGTGTCACGTGTATTGCAATAATATTGCACACGTCGCGTCGAATGCCGCGCGAAGCCGCCGCCGCCGCCGACGCGTATACTTCTCGTGCCGGATATTGTACCGCGCGTTTCGTCGTTTCAAACGGTAATCACCCGTCGCTTGTCGCGCGCGTAAACTCTTTACGACGATGAATCGTTGTGATTCCATCCCTCGGGGTTACTCGTCGTAACGAATAAAAAAAACACGCGTGTCGCGCGCAATGCCGGCGGAAAGGCGGGGCAGAAGGGGCAGGTGCACGGGGCCCCGCGCCTAAAATGGCATATAATAATTTTTAATCCAATTCAATTAATTTATTTTTAATATTAAAAATATAAGTCCCGTCTGTAGTGGTGGCTGCTCGTAGGTTTGTACATTTTGTAATATCTGTAGTTTTAAAAAATAAATCCACATTCAAAAGTGTACGTTTTAATACTTTGTTGAATTGTGTACATAAAAAATAAAATATTTTTTAGGGGTTATGTAAAATAGAAAAAAAAAATCGTATTTTTTCCCGTTAATTTTTTATAGGGCCTATGAAAAAAATCTGCCCTGGGCCCCGCAAAACCTCCCGCCGGCGCTGGTCGCGCGTATAAAAATAAAACAATCGAAACACGCTAAATATTCGTTATCCGACGGACAGACGCCGGTGATCATAAATAATATTCATATATATATATATATATATTGGGTACAGGTCGACACAGGCTCACGAAAAGACGAGTCCGTTGACAAGTGTGAAGTCTCGAATTTGAAAGCGTTTCTTCTGCCCCGTTGTTCTCCCTCGTCGCGTCGTCCAATGATATGATGACGTTCGTCAAAACCTAACCAACATTCTACTCGCGCCTATATAACATGACACGCGCGAAAATCCGCGCACGTTTGCGGCGTGGGGTGTCGGGCCCAACGACCACGAATCTCCGATCTCGGCCGAATCAGTCCGCGAAACGAGGCGCGCCGCGGTGCCGATTTGCCCGCAAACCGAGCCAACGCCGACGTGGCGCGGTTTTCGCACGCGCGTTATTTTTTTTTTCCGCAGTCGGTTCGTACGGCGATAGTGTGGTGACGTATTTAAAACCGTAGACTCCCGCCGGGCTTTCGTGTGTCGTCGGTGTCGGGTATTAATTTGGAATCCTTGGTTTCTAAACGCAAGTCTACGGATATTCGTTTTATGTCCAAATTACTGAATGCCGATACATCCTGTCCGGACCTAATTGCAATTGGTAAATTTTAATGTTCCTCTTAATCAGCCGCATCATTCTACTTTTTCAATACCATTTCATCGTACCTCTTGTGCGTTTAACAATCCTTTAGATCGTATTGCTCGAGAACGCAATGAACTAAGACACGCGGACTTATTTTTTACTCGTCGTTTATAGTCTGAAAGCTCGGTCTCCTTTAGTATGTTGTAATTGTTTTTCTGTGTGTCTAATACTACTGTTGTTCGTATTAATTTGTGTTATTGTATTTTCATCGTTATTTAATTTTGTACTCATTAATGTATTATGTTCATAACGTTTGTATCTAAATTCGTGTAAATCGTGCTTGAGCCTACTGTAAGGCGTTTATAAATAATTATGTATATATTGCAACGCGTTCTATATGAGCAAAAAAACAACAATTTATTGACATTGTATGCCGTTGAATTTCAGGCGGCTGACGATGCGGTGGTGGTAACCGAACGACGGCGATGGGCCTGCCACGATGGTTGTGCCTACTGGCGGCGGTGGCCGCGGTGGCCGGCGAACACGAACGGCACCTGGACGTGTCCGAGTCGGCGCCGGTCGGCACCCGGATCGGTTTCATCGGCGACGGGTCCAAGGACAGCGGGCCGCCGTACCTGATCGTGCCGGTGCCGGGCAGCGCGGTGGACACGGACCTGATAGCGGAACAGAACACGGGCGAGATCAGGACGAGGGTGCCGCTGGACAGGGAGACGCGGGCGTCGTACACGCTGGTGGCGATACCGCTGAGCGGCGAGAACGTGCGCGTGGTGGTGCGCGTGATCGACGAGAACGACAACGCGCCCACGTTCCCCAGCCCGTCGATGCACGTCGAGTTCCCGGAGAACACGCCGCGCGACACGAAACGGACGCTGAATCCGGCACGGGACCTGGACTTGGGACCGTACAACACGCAGCGGTACGCGATCGTGGCCGGTAACGTGAACAACGCGTTCAGGCTGTCGTCGCACCGCGAGAAGGACGACGTGCTATACCTAGACCTGCAGATCAACGGTTACCTGGACCGGGAAACGACGGCCGCCTATCATTTGGTGATCGAGGCGTACGACGGCGGCCTGCCGCCGCTCAGGGGCGCCATGACGGTGAACGTGACGGTGCTGGACGTGAACGACAACCAGCCCGCGTTCAACCAGAGCCGATACTACGCGACCGTGCCGGAGAACGCGACCGTGTCGACGAGTATACTGCGGGTGCACGCCACCGACGTGGACGACGGCGACAACGGCGTGGTCGAGTACTCCATCAGCCGGCGGCAGAGCGACAAGGAGGGCTACTTCGCGGTAGACAGGCGGACGGGCGTGATATCGGTCAACCGGCCGCTGGACTACGAGACGCGCGAGGTGCACGAACTGGTCGTGGTGGCCAAGGACCGGGGTGACCAGCCGCTGGAGACGACGGCGTTCGTCACGGTGCGCGTGGCCGACGTCAACGACAACCAGCCCGACATCAACGTGATATTCCTGAGCGACGACGCGACGCCAAAGATCTCGGAACGCGCGCAGCCCGGCGAGTTCGTCGCCCGCATATCCGTCCACGATCCCGACTCGAAGCAGGAGTACTCGGACGTGAACGTGACGCTGCAGGGCGGCGACGGCCACTTCGGGCTGACCACGCAGGACAACATCATCTATCTGGTGATAGTGGCGCTGCCGCTCGACCGCGAGTCGCGGCCCAACTACACGTTGAGCGTGATCGCCACGGACGCGGGCAGCCCGCCGCTACACGCGTCCAAGACGTTCCATCTGTTGGTGACGGACGTTAACGACAACCGGCCGGTGTTCGCCGCGCCCGAGTACTGGGCCAGCGTGTCCGAGACGGCCGAGCCGGGCACGTCCGTAGCCCGGGTGCTGGCCACCGACGAGGACGAGGGCGACAACGCGGCGCTCACGTACAAGATGCGCGACCCGCCGCCGCCGTGGTTCCAGGTGGACCCGCTGACCGGCGTGGTGGCCACCCGGGACCGGATGGACTGCGAGCGCGACCCCGAGCCCACGTTCGTCGTACTGGCCGTCGACAACGGCCGGCCGCATCAGCTGACTGGCACCACTACCGTGCACGTGACCATACACGACCTCAACGACAACGAGCCGATATTCGACCAAAGCTTCTACAACGTGGACGTGTCCGAAGACAGAGCAGCCGGATCGTGCGTCCTCAAGGTGAGTGCTTCGCTTTCGTTTATTTCAACGTACTTCCACTACTCGTAGCCAACCGACTCGTGCCGGAAGAGGAACAGTTTTTCTGGACCGGCGTTATGTAATACGCGCGTTAGATCAAAATTAAATATGTTAAACGGTATATTATTATTTGTCATGTCGATTGGAAGATATGAGAAGGGTACCCCCAGACAGAAAACAACGCGTGTTTATGAAAATTTGACAAAATGTTTTACGTAAAGTGCCCAACCGTAGTATAGATCTGGCATCTGAATATAAGGCGGATTTTTAGACGTTTCACATGTTTTTAATGGGCGACGTAAATTCAAACCGCCCGTACGCTGCACACTTATTTTCATCGAACGCCAAAGTTTTGGTACAAACGGGCGAATACATTATGTCATACTCTACGCGTGTTAACATTCTCGAATCGCGGCATGCATTTTATCTCGTATAGACGAACTGTAGCCGCGCGTGTCTGCGTTTTAAGCGTGTGGGTGTGCAGTTTTTCGACGTTCTCATCGCTATAAACATGCCTATTATAAACTGATATAAATGTCGTGCGAGATGAGTCGAATTTTAACTTTTACGACGACGACAACGTTATTGTTATAGGCGGTAGTGTTGTTGTTATTATTATTATTACCGTAATTATCGTGGTCGTCATCGCGACGAGAACCCGTTTGCAGCCGTCGACCGTTTTTCGAGATTTATATGCTCGCGCCGCGGCTCATAATAATAATAATAATAATATTATTATTAATACGCCCATATAGTCGAATCAAATGATACTGTGATTATAATATGCGCGTTTCATTGTAGGTAGGCACCACCACATATTTATGCGGCGTCCGTGTCGGGCGCGGAATGCAACCAGTTTAATTAAACCGTAATCGACCGTGCCCGCGACCGCGGTCATAAACTTTACTCTGCAAACAATGTTTGTGTGCGCACCGCGATGGGCGTACCTATTTATCAGGCGCTCGAGAGGAGGTGCCGCCGCCGTTTTATTATTATATACGCGCGACATTTATGAGACCGTATATAGGCAATATACGATATTATTGTTATTATTATTATTATTTTTACTACTATTATCATTCGTGCACATTGTCGAGCGAACCCATAGATCACGAAACCGGCGACGGCGCAGTATAATATTATTAGTATAACAATGACCACTGCGACGATTATCGTTATTAGCGCGGGCTGTGCACAATGTGTATACTCGCATTGCCGATCATCGCCGCCATAGATCTCGATCGTAAATTGCACGGAATGACTGGCCATGTCGATATATTACCTTTATATTATTTTACCTAGATACATACAATAATATATATATATAAGGCACAAGAGAGTGGCGCCCCGAGAGCGTAGTTCCGGACCCTAGTTCAGCGCGGCGGGCGGAGCTAAACCGAAATCCGAAATTGCGAAGCCTACGCCAGTTCAGAACTCCGCGCCGAATCGTTGTTGGGTTTGTAATGGGTATAATTTGTATGAACATTAATAAAACGTATATTTATTAATTGAATGTAAACATTATTAATGTTTACAATAATAAAGTATTTATCAAATAAATTATGTTAATAATAACACGCCATATTTCAAATATAAAACATGTATTCTTTTTGATGCATTAGTAAATCCAGTTCTGATTTTTCGATGCGCTATTGAAGTATGCCAAAGACTAATATTTTCTTTTGTACTAGATTTCCCAAATTGATAATATGAAAAATCATTGTCCATTTATACTTAATTTTAAATTTATTTTTAGAAGACTCTAAATTTGACTATACTTTATACGTATATAGTATATACGAATACTATTATATTTATATATTAATACATTTTATATTTGAAATATGACATATTATTGTAAACATTGGTAATATTTACATTAAATTAATAAACAAACGTACATTTTATTGATGTTCATGCAAATTTTACACATTAAAAATCCAACTATGATTCAGCGCGGAGCTCTGGCCTGGCGTAGTGTTCGTAATTTTGGTTTAGCTCCGCCTACCGCGCTGAACTGTACTAGGGTCCGGAATTACGCGCCCCGAGAGGTATATACGCGAAAGCGCGCCCCGTCCCATTGTCGGTGCTGCTTGAAATATAATATACAGTGACACACTTATTTCCTTCTCTTGGGCACCCTCGCGTCGTATATCGGGTTCACGCGGAATTTTAATGGAAATCGATAAACTATAATATACATATAGTAGAAAACAATGTATATACGATGCGCTGTTTCTCTTATGGTTTATATATATATATTAACTACAGATGTGCCGGCAGAAAAAAGCGCACGTATATCGCAACCATCTATAGCTATAGCTATATTATTGTGTACTATAATATATTACATTGTTATTGACTTGAATTTTGTCTATTGAACGGTGACCCATTAATGGAAATTCGACAACATTTTTAGGGAAAACTAATATTTAAAAATATTTATTAATAAAGTCTCTCTCAGCGCTTGCAAAACTCTTACATTAAACATCACAAAAATCCAAAGTGTGATTTATTTTTATGTATTAAATTAGTATTCTTGTACTATTACTTTAATGGGATAAGAAAGGTGGATAGATGAAAGCTTTGTTAATCACCGATATTTTTTTTTTTAAATTGTATACCTATAACTTAGTTTTATTTTTGTTTCAACAATATTTTAATTGAAAGTTTCAATATATTTTTGTTTATAGTATAGTGACCACTAGTTCGAGGGTCGCCAATTTCTCTGTTTGTACGTTGTAATGGGACTTAACACACTCAAACCCCCCACCCCAATTACCTTCTTTGGTGGTACAGTATATAATATAGAGAAAAAGATACTTTTTCCGGTGCAGCGGCATCGTCGTTACGGTGACCTACCAAAACGCCCACGCCAGTATAAACGATATAATATAGTAAAATATATTATATTTTATCGTTTAAATATAATATACTGTGCGACGGTGCGATAATTCGCAATAATAAATAGACCACATATATATATATACACACACCGCGTTTGTAGATTACACGACCGCGATCGATGCGCAGATTCGTTATATAATAATAATAATAATCGCAGCATCGCCGCTGCGGTGTGGGTGAACTATAGCTACAATCTATATAGCGCGCGGGCCTTTTCAAGCTTTCACGCGGGTGTAGGTACATAAATCACAACGCCGCGGCCGTTCGAAATCGGCTCGTTATTAAATGCGCGCTTTGGTTTCCCGTCGATCGACCGCGATAATTCCTTTTTGGCGAAATAAAATACGTACCTAGTCGCATGCCAAGTGCCGACGTTTTTCGCAGGTTTCGTTTGCGTCCATTTATAGAGTTATACACATCATTTATAGGCTTTATTATTATTACTTTAATGCGCTCGTGTCCCGTTTCGCGGTAAATGCGTGGCAACCACACCTATAACAATAATAATATATAATATATTATTATAGTTTACCTTTCCGAGGAGATCGCCAGTTCTGCACATTTATAATATTATTACGACATTATATATATATAGGCTCGCGTATTTGTGTGCATACAGTGTTCCTGCGACGACGACATTCCTGCAGTGACAGTAGCAACAGCAACAAGTGGATATGTGCCGATCGCGCGCCGCCCAGGTCTCTTGCGAGAGACTTAAACGCACACCGAACCGTTTTTGCCGATTTGCAGCACTGTTGTAGCCCTACGTCAGACCGACTCGCGAATGTACCTATTATATATATATATATATATATGCGCCAAGTACACGACGCCACACGGACACATCTATATAGTAGTCGCGCGTTATGTGCAGCGGTCGTGACTGACTTTGGAATTCTATATATTGCGTTCGCGACGTATTTATTATGCACGTATACCTACATATTGTCGATTGTAGCATAGGTTTATAATATTATACATAGGTATACCACGCGTGGTGTATTTAAATGTTATACCCAACTCGGCGGAATATAATAGTATATATATATATATATATATATATATATATATATATAATATAGTCTTTGGAATATACATATTCTCGTCGAATTCCTGTACCGCTGTTATATATATTATACTAATATATACATATGTACCTATGTATATATATCTACAGGTATTTACGTACGAACCGCAGCGCGATCCCGCGAAACTTCGTTTTACCACGATACATATAATAATAATAATATATATATACACACGCACGCACACGTTCATCGTGATATAAGACAAGCGGATGGTGCAGGTGTATAATATGTTACTCGTGGTTTACTGTCTGCTGCTGTTGCTGTTTCAGGTCAACGAAAATTCGACCACATGATATGATATACGCGCGCGAGTTTGGCGTTCTTTTACACATATTTTGTGAGTGTAGAAAATGATTTCGGCCGTCGCGAGGTGTTGGACTGCTGCAGCGTATACATTATAATAATATTAATATTATTATAATATGTTGGTGCACCGAGAATCACAGGCAAGCATCGCGCGCGAGGTGTACCGCTCCGGCGATTCTCTTTTCGCTCATTAATCCGTCGTCCGGGGCGACGATGATATTTCATATTTTACGTACACAGCAGTAAATATATATATATATACACTGCACGGATAGTCTTAAAAACTGGTATATATATATATATATGTGTGCAACGTACACGCGAAACGAGACTGCGCCGAGGGGGCGGCGATATGTGTCGGTCGGCCGGGCTTGGCGGTGAATATATATCACGACCCGGTCTCGCCGCATGGGTCCCCGTCGTCGTCGCTGTCGTATAGTCTTAGTCGTCGTCGTTTGCCGCGTGGTATTTTAATATAGGTACTCGCATATATTATACAATATATATATATACATTCATATTCGTAAGTATACATGTATGCACAAAATCGATGTACGAGTACGCGTTGCAAGTGTGATGTGTGCCAGTGTACAACTGCGCTGCAGTGTTGCTAGTCGACGTGGCGCATTGGCGAAAAATGACCGCGAAAGACATTATAATATTGTATTTAAATAGCGCGTGTGCGTACAAGTGTACAATATTATATGTACAGACGAACAAAAGTTCACGAGTCTGCCATACGTTCGCAGCTCACAGTCTCATCGTTATTATTGTAGGTATAAACGCGCGTGGGGACTGTTAGGTACGATGTGGCACGTGCGGTTGTGACCTACAGCTGCAGCGGGTATGTGTATAGATAGGAAAAGTGCCTATATTTATCTATGCATGGCGTACTATACTATAGTCGATCGGACCAACTGTACGCGTGTATATTAAATTTAAATTAAATAAACGGATAAGCTTCGTATTGGCCACCCAAGGTAGATCTGTCGGTAATTGTCATCATAATTTATCGATACCGGTGACCGCATACTGTGTGCCGTCGGGACCGTGTAGACTTCTCATAGAGCGAACGGCTGGCGCGCGCGCGCTAGTCGGGAATATAATAAAATTAATATAACGCATTTAATGACGTTGTTATTATTTTACGGGTGTTAAAAGTAAAAATAAATAAATAAATAAATAAAACTCACGTCGTGATGTTTTTTTTCGTTCGAGATCCAATACCAGCAATACCGCGATCGGCATAAAAATATAAGAAATACGATTCGACTTCGACTATATCATTATACATAAATCGTACTTTTTTTTGTATTTCGCAACACCGAGTACGAAAATATTATATTATAATAATATTATATACGGAACGAGCGTAGGCTCAGATCAGAAAATCGTGTCGTGGGGTTGCGCGACTGGCTCTCCGCGCCACGCTCGCCTTGGCTCTCTATCTCTCTCTTTCTCTTTCACTCTATCTCTCTACAACTCGCTCGTTTTCCATATCTATACACACGTTTTACAAATAGAAAAAAGTTATACGAATAATATATAATATAATAATAATAAAGCTATACGCAAGTGGTTTCCGGCCTTCGCTCGCGCGTTCCGTTAGATTACGCAAAAGAACATAACGATAGGAAAAAAAAAATAATAATAAAACGCACCTGTTTTCGCTCCGAGCTGATGTATATATAATGCGATATTGTATTACCACAGATGTATACAGGATAACCGTGGTAAATACGCAATAATAATAATATATGTCATTTCGTGAAATAAAAAAAAAAAATAATAATAAGAGTAAGAAGAAATATTTATCGGCGGACGACGTATATCTCTGCGCGCACACACACGCACGTAGTTGTAAACTTGTGTGTGTGTGATATTATTATATAGCAAACGAGTGTGGGACATGAATATTAAAATTTCGATCAAAGCTACACCGTTAATTACCCGCGCAAGTACGTGACGGAATCGAAACCAATCAATCGGCGACTTTCATTGAGCTCGAGCGACCACACAGCAGCAGCTCCATATATATACACGCACACTATATAACAGTATACACATAACATATTATTATTATATATATATATATATATATATATGTGCGCGGAGACGCATTCCCCCCCCTCGCCCTTGTCACCGGCGAGGAAACTATATATACCTATGTATAATGTATATTTTTCTATGCACGTGGACAACCACGAACACGTATAATATATATACATAGGCACATAGTACATAGTATATTAATACACTGTATCGTCGTGTAACTACCGTTGAAAAAAATTACGAAAACACTGTATAGTAATATGTCACGTGACTAATAATAATTAGTCCGCTCGCGGCACGGCGAATATATATGATGATAATATACGACTCGTATCGGTCATGGTTATACATTTGTGATGGATGCGTTGTGGCAATCCGCGATATTATATATTATCAAACCGCTGCACTGGTCGTCGTGCAATACTCCAGCAGGATGAATCTTTCGTCGCAACTTGCAATGGGTACATATTCCTTGTAGAAAATACCAATAATAAATGTTAAGAACGATAATACTATTAATAATGATAGATAACCGCAGAACAAATTTAAAACAGCTAATACGTATATATTTTTAAACGTTTTAAATAATTAATTATAAAAAAAAAATTCTTGCATTTTAAAAAGTAATATATATTGACTGCATGTTTACCGCTTTAAAAGAATCACCCTGTATACAATAATTATAAATATATATATTGTGTCTGACGAGGATTTATGTATTATTATAATATGTGCGGCGAGTATATAAGTCGAATAGGGTACAGGATATATATATATATATATACAAGTGATTATCGTATTATATACTGGTGACGTGTGTCGACGACGGCGGCAGACGCCTGCATTTAATTCGCGAGTGTGATTTTTCTCCGGTCGATCTTAACATGTGTACAAATATATTACATAAATTGAATGAAAAATGATATTTTTTAAGAATAATAATAATGCAGACGGACGAGAGAGACGTTGGGGGGAAACGGCGGTAATAATGTCATTGGACCGGTTATGTGCGAACGCACGCGCGGTCGCCACCGCCAGCTGCAGCAGCAGCAACAGCATCCGCTGGTCTCTCGCAATGTCTCGACGACAGTTATATCTTCATATTATTATTATTATTATAATAGCATCTTGTGTCATTAATATAATATGATAACTATATATGCCTGCATTATACCTGCAGCAACGCATTGCGTTTTAGGTAACGACCGTGCGCAACTTATGGGTTAAAAGGGTGCATTCTACAATGGTATAATCATTACTATTATAAAGGTACTGCACACAGTCGCACTGCACTATTGCATTTGCACATCTCAGTCTATATATATATATCTTTATGTATAGTGCGTTATCTATAGGTACGGCCTAGAGATTCGAACCATCGTCGCTGCCACTCAAGCCCAGTGGCGGTGTCGGCGGCGGCATACATGCAGTGCGAATTATATATACATAATCTAAAATGTGTGTGTGTGTATGACACCATTGCAAATATTGTCGATGTCGCGTCGTCGCCGATGCAACTGTGTACATATATATATATATATATATATATATGTATAATGTATATATAGGTATATATATATATAGGTACCTATACTCGTATATCCGCCGCGCGATTTGAGGAGCAAAACTCGTTATTTAGATTAATAGCCTCGGCGTGAATCGTGAAAGTGATTACGAGCGACGCGGTTATCTGGTACGCGATCATCTCAACAGCGCTGCACTGCGGAAAACGGTTTATCTATAAATTACTTAATACGTGAGATGATCGCAGATAGCTACGGTCTGCACATGTGCAGTGCAGTGTGTAGGTATATAATATAATATAATACCTGTATGTAATATGTGCCGAGCCGCGACCGCGCGCAGGGCGACCGACCGTGCAGCAGCAGTGCATCGCTGCCTATATAAATGCATTTATACGGCCGATCTAGCGACGTGGTCATTTTATCCGGTCGCGTAAGAATGCAACGGCCGCGTAATCGTTTTCACGCCTATACGATAGTGTATGTGTGTTTGCGCGCGCGCGCTCGCGTGTGTGTGTGCAGTTTGCGAGTACGTATATAGGTACATCTGCATGGCGGGGACATTGCATTCGTATATTATACGGATGGTGCAACGCGCGTCGTCGCGAAGAAGAATTTTCGGTTCGTTAACAGATTTTTTTTTCGTCTTATCCATTATTACCTATGTGTTACCTATGTTTCGTGTATATCGCGAGCGATACATTTCGCAGTTCGTACACCTTTATTCTATATTCTATATGCATATATAGATCGATTCCGGTTTTAATGTATTTAAATATTGTATACTCATACCTGTATACACGCGAATATAATATGGTGGCTGCTTGATCATACCTAATAATAATAATAATGAAAAAATTTTGCGATATCTTCGCCGCCGAGTACATAACTAATAACATTCGATAGGAAAATAATTAGAAGTGTTCTAATGGTAGGGTATGCGAAACGGTACACCGGCCTTTCGGGCGAAGGACGAGGTGGCGGAGATACAAATCCAATCACTGCAATATGATGTTGTTATTATTTAGTGGTATCCGCCTCGGGCTTTCCAATCTGGTTTTTAATGTAATTTTTTCTTCTCTCTTTCGCCCTACCCTTCCACTCACCACCCGCAGCAGCAGCTGTAGCATCATCGTCGTCTTCGTCATTCTTCAGTTCGGGCTATCAACCATAATTATTGTATTATATATTATATACGTATACTTGCAAGTATTATAAGACCTTCCCTCAACCATTCGATCTACCCTATAGGCCGAAGCCAGTTGGGTGGCATTGCGGATTTTCTCTTAACAATTGTCATGAGTAAAATTATTACGACTCGTTTATAGGACGAGTTTGTTGCTGTTTGTTTTTCGTCGGTCGTGGAAACAGTCAGTGGTGTCGGTAACTTGACGGTTGCGCAGAGTAGAAATATACGAAAATTTAATGAACGCGATGGGCGGGTTGGAGCGACTTATCATACTATAGTCTCCAAAAAACTCTTCTTGACTTTTTCTACGTTTAAACCGCGACCACCGTTTTTATATGACACACGCCCGTACTACTGATGCCATAACATATATACCTACAAGAACGAGTCGTGCCCGCGTATTTTAATATTATGGTGTATATGCCTAGTCCGGCCATCACCGCGGTCGTCCGGCGGCTCGTCGTCCAATCGTCGCCAGTCCGGCGGTGCTAGTCACATGATAATATTATATTACCTGTACGTGCGGGAAAACGGCTGCGGCGCGCACGAGAGGCCTATATAATAATAATAATAATAATACAATGGCAAGCCGGCCAGCGGTGGGTGCGCGCGTGCGCGTGCGGGTCGGCTCGCGGAGGTATTTGAATAAACAGAAGAAACGGCTCGGCGGCCCCGACGGCTTGCGCGGTCGCGACTCACGATGTATAAATCCAGATAACCTTGAAGTGTCCATGTGCCATTCGACGACGTATTACACACAAACGAGCGTATAATATTCCGTACTTTTTTTCATATAATATACGCCAAAACGCCTCGTTGTCGGGTCCGTCCTCTGTGTCGCTATAGGCGTGTTATACATATTTTCAGGGATTTTTCTTTTCTTAATTTCGACCATTTCCTCCGAGCCCGTTTCCGTTTCCGATCCGGCACCGCAGTCCGCCACCCCGTCACGTCTAGCCGTCGGCGGTCGATATTATATGCTATAACGCCGTCGGAAAAACGGATACCCCTACCGACGATCACGCGATGATGACGATATACCATACATCATAGTATATTATATTGTATCTTATAACGGCGCGTTTTCTATATTATAGTCGTTTGCGGCCACCGCTGTGAGTGTTTTTTCTTTCTATATAAACACGAAATGGGTACGCATATGGTATCTATAGAATGGTGTAATGTGCCCGCCCGATTGCAGTAGCGATTTCGACGCGCACGCGAATCTTTGGCGTTTTGCGTTAAAACACAAAATTGTTATTATAATATTATTATATTAGCGGACAGGCGAGTGTGAGCGTGCGCTCGAACGTTGTGCGTTGATTGGCGGTGAAGGGGTCGGGGTGGGGGGTGGGGGGTGGGGAAGGCATAACACATGCACGGTAGCCGTTCCGGCGGTGAAGCTGCCTCGGGGCGGCTGCTGCGGCGCGGTGCGACCCGCGCGTGTTCTACACACACAAACACACATGCCGACACCGAGCGCGCCGTCAAAATTTTGTTATTACTCATTATACTATTAGGCATGGGTGCCGCCGTGCCGGGGTGCTTATAATATATTTATAAAATATTGAGGTATATTAAAAATAGGTTGTAGCGTTGTCGTGTATAAACATAAAATACAGCACTATATCGGTGTACCTCGTTCTGTTAACTAATTCGGACCAAGTTAAGAAATCCTATAGACTGGATACAGCTCTTAGTATTTTTTTTTTTTTTTGCACGCGGTTCAATCCACTCTCTAGTATTTCTGATATCTCCAAAAATTAAGAACTTTCGTTAGTGATCGATCTCGAGTAGTTTTTATGTCAATAGGTCTTTATCGCACATTTGAAATAAAACCAAAAAAATTAAACGTTTCCTTTTAAATCCCAAAGCAATACGCATGGCGGTTCGGTTAGTTCATGCCAATTTATATATATTTTTTTTACTGTATTCGACGGCACCTTATGTATAAACAAAAATGTATTAAATTTTGGTGAGCCTCACTGTAGAAATCTATATGGGTCAAAAAAAAGGTAACTGTCACCTATTGATATAAGTTTTATTTAAATCGGTCGAGTAGTTTTTGAGATTAGCGCGTTCAAACACACACGTTTTAGCTTTATAATATTATAAAATATTCCGCCGATCGTCGATTTCCGTCTCGATGGAGCGATCTAACGACACCGAATGAACGTATGAAGTTTAGGCGACGGCGGGAAAAAAAACCCGAAACTGATGATGGTAATACCCCTCGCCTACTGCACCTGTATACCCCTACACTAACTTCCCGGCCCGGGTAATGGGTTTTTGAACGGACTAAAGACGCCGCCGTACCGCGTTAATCGCTTTTAGTAAGTTCATTATATTTATACTATATATAAGAATATCTCCTCGCTATTTAATATATATTATAATATGTATACAGAAGTTACCTATGCTACCTACGACCGACCTACCTATCTACCTTTGATCGTTATAACCGCTTCGGCGGTCCATGCGAGATAATCGTTTCTTCCGAGTTCGTCCCGCCCATCGTCGATTTCTATTCGATTGAAAGGCGCATATATCACCCCCTTTGGATACGTACACTCAATCGGTTCCTCGGTTATTATACAGCCCTTGTGATGATATCGTTCTTCCGTTTACGCCTGCGAGCGATCGCGTTGCAGCAAGGTCTGCGGGATTCTTATAATAATATCGTGTAAAGATATTTCGTTCGTATACATAATATTGTACATGTGCACACTCGTCTCCCGCCGCCACCGACCCAAGGTAGATATCGACCGTGCCAATTTGTAGTTGTATTGTTCAATTGCCCTTGAGTCGTACACGCGCACATAAATAAATAAAATCCAGGATAGGTTCCTCCATATAATATATACGCATGTGCAGCAGTCGTTGCAGTCACTGCTGCAGACGGCCATCGTTTCGTGAACGAGGTAAAAACAAAATAAATAATAATAATAACCGTTTAAATCGCCATCGCACACACACACATTTATAATATATTTCGTGTTACGGGTATTCTTGGGCAGAGGAAACTACTGCTGACTTCTACATGCGCACGTTGGAATAGTGAAATCAATTAAAATTCGTTTTATTTGTATTCCCGCTCGCCGCATCACGAATGGGAAAATACTAAAAATACTATTCCTACTACTACTACTACTACTACTACTACTACTACTACTACTACTACTACTACTACTACTACTACTACTAATACTACTACTGCTGCTGGTTTCGGAGGAGTATATCATATACCTATCTATATTGTATTCGACTATACATGGCTGATGCTGCGAGGGTGGAGGGGTGGATGAGAAGGGGAGGGGGTGGGCGTTCATAAATCTCTCAGATCGATGCGGTGTCCCGAGACGGAGAGAAGATGAATATAATATTATATATTATTACTATTAATACTATTACGAGGAGGCTATATTGCCTAGCTTAGACATTGCTTTATACACACACTCACAGAGTGTGCGAAGGTTTATGTGCACCTCTATAGGTATATTATGTACAGTGTGGGGCGCGCGCGTTCGACTACTCAACACGAGCGCAGCGTATATGCACACACGCACTTGTATATATGAGAGATGACGACGATTATTATTATTCATCTGTGGTATTCGGCCCAACTGCCACCGCCGCCGCGTATATACGTTAGGCTATTCGTTTATATAGTAGCCGGAGGCCGACTATTTCACACTTGATCCGCGGCGCACCGCCTATATAATATATATATGTACCTCCTCTTCGCGTATATCTACACGTTAATATTTAATTTTTTTTATCTTTACGCACTGTACGCACGCACGGTACTATAACGTGATGGAGGAAGGCCAGTTAAATATAGGATATTCAGGGAAAAAGTTAGTTTCATTTGAATATATTTTAACCGTAGCTCGGGAGCGTGAGTGATATTTAGGAATTTAATATTACAAATAAATACAGATTGATCCAAATAATCATTATTACATAAAACCTTATTATTACTTACGAATCAGATTACCAAAATGTGGGTCTGTCACAACAATTTATGGGAGCAGTAAGGGTTTAGTCTTTAAGGAGGAAGTATTATTAAGAAGGAGTCGTGATTTCTGTAATTAATTCTTATAACATTTATTTAAGAGGAACACAATTATTCCTCTGAAAAATAAACTTTGCTAAATGTGTTAAAGTTAGGATTGATAATTAATTTTCCGACATAGATAATTGATCTTATATGATATAATTTCTTACCCGTTGTGAATTCTGAAATTCTATATTAGCTCCACAATGTACCTACGAAAGATGAAGAACCTCAGAGTTTCAGGAATTTAGAGGGAACAGAAATTATATACTCGAAAATAAATGTATAGGTACACTTTTCTTTGAACAAAGTCAATGACAACGGCGTAGAAACGATTTGGCCATATAGGCCAAATATAGCCTATAGAGTGTTGCAGGCAATATGTGAACAATATGTGTATAAGTGGACGCCGGAAGACTGAGTGTGAAGTCCGATTGGAGGCCGAGGGGCGTTTTACGCTACTTTTTTAGTGGTCGAAATCGTCTCTAGCTCGTCATATTTTATTGAGCACAATTTTACAATTATTGTTCCGATTAAACATTATTTTAATGTGAATAATATATTCATGTGAAATAATTTTATCGTTGTACTTTGTACATAATATGTTAATAGGTATTTACTTAAAGACGATATTTTTAATAATATGTCTTAATGTTTAATAAGATTGTTTGCTTAACCTTTCGAATAAAATAATTTAAATCTATGCATGATGATATGTTGTTATCATGACACTTCCTAATAATAAGGGGCTGTCTCCCACGACCCTACTGCGGTTCGTCCCTGATTTTTTATTTTCTGATTAATTCTATCCCGTAGATTTCGCGCTCTCTCTCTCTCTCTCTCTCTCTCTCTTTCTCTCTCTCACTCGCTCACTTTTATTTCTTATTGCTTTACAAATTGAATACGGGTAAATCCTAACGCGATTAAAAACGTGCGGCGCACCGTAACAGTGTACGTTTTTCGACGGCCCGGCGGCGGCGCTATAGCCGCGATGTTTAAATGAAAAAAAAAAAACGCTAACACGGCTTCGAGTCGGATTTCGTTGTTTTAATAAAAAAAAAAAAAATATGTATCGAGTATTCTGTGCGGGCGCGAGCTCGACGAGTGTGAATATAATATAAGATAGCTGAGCGGCCACGGCGACGGACTGGAGACTGTGAGTGAGACAGAGAGTGAAGCGGCCGCGTCGAGTGAGACGACGGCGACGTCGACCCGCTCGGGCGTTAAGGGGAATCCGGCGCGGTGGAATGCAATGCGTCGATGTGGAATGCGCGTTCGGCGGCGGCGGCGGCGGCGGCGGACACGCAACACAACCGCGACGTAGGCAGATGTCCGAACCGGCAACGGTGCGCGCGCGCGCGCGCGTGTGTGTGCGTGTGTGTGTGCGTGTGTGTGAGAGAGAGTTGACTGTTTGTGGACGCTGTCACACCAGTGTCGTCGCCTCGTCTGATCGTTTTCTATTATTATTATATTATTATTTTTCGTCGGACAGCTTTCAAAATATATCGTGTCATAAGATTGCTCGCTGTTAGCTGTGATGTGAGTAGGTGCGCCTATTCCGGGTGTCCGTCCACTGGACTACTGCCTATTGCCCGTGATATATATGATATATATATTATACGATATTATACTTTCAGTGGCGTCCTCCGACTTCTAGTGGTTGCGAGAAGGGCATTGGGCGGGCGGGGTGGTAACGTTGCGTGACAACAAACCGTATATACCGCCCTGAAAAATGCTGCAGCCATCTTTCGGTTGGTTTCGGTGCCAACCTGCGCTGCAGTCTGTCCCGACGAGATGTCCTAGACACTAGGTACGCTGCCCATCGTCTAACCTTACTGCGGATGTCCAAGACAGTCGGTCTTTTCTGGTACTTGCGTCGCTGTTGTGCAAGTACCCGTTGTTATTATAATAATATTGTGAGTGCGGAGCGACAACATTTTGCGCACACTCGCGAAGGATATCGTGCGTATAATATTTGCGAGTTTTCCGAGGATTAATCGCCGTGTGAAGGCAATACTAAGCCGATTTCATTATAAGTCCAACAAAACCTCGTCTGTGTACCGCGATAAACGAGTAATCGGCACTCAACAGACTGTTTTTCAATTTATGTTTGACGTCCGGATCTACGAAGTGTTTTCGGCGTGAACTACTATTTTTGAGCTGTACTTTGAAGTTATAGAAATCTTTAAGGTTTAAATAATAGTTCAATAAGTACATCAATAGTTTAATTTCAAATAAAAACTCAAGACCTAAGTAATAATACTGTTTTCTGATTTAGATTTTGAAATACAATTTCGTGCTAATTGTAGTACAGTACAGTATACACTGTATACCGATGTGCTGTTCTTTTTATTATTTTAAATGTGTGCTAACTCTCATTTCAATTTAATGATTTGTGAAATAATTTATTTAACATTTATAAATTCATAATGTAAGTTAATATTCACATTAATTTAATTTAGTGTTAAAAATAAGTTATATACTACTTATGCCAGTTAATTGTAAATCCAGCTTCAATTCGCGTATCGTATACCTGAATCGTTGTTATCCCAAGGCCACTCGTGGCCGAAGGTAATAACAGATTCCATACAAGCTCATTAAAATGTCTTTTATTAAAAATAATAAGGCTCAAAATAAAACCGTCCACCTCGGCTATCACTCATCAGTAATAATAAAATTATAAATATAAATACTAATTACACGCATCTACATAAAAATTATAAATGATCTGAATTGGAAATTAAAAAAAAAATAAACATCAATAGTCTTAACAATAGTAATCTTTCCATTTTTTGAATTAAAATTCAAACTTTATAACCCAATCTCAGATTACAAAAAACAACTATTCACAACAATCCACCGTATTGAAGCTCTATCTCAGGACGATGACGATGTCTTTGATTTTCCAGGTCAATCTCTAACTTAGAAGGTTACTACTTCCGACTTTTCACCACCACGAGGTATCAATCAAGCCGCCACCCACGATTTTTATGAGAAGTGTATTAAAATGTCTTCAACTAACCAACTGTGTAATGAATAAAGCGATCTTATTTGCAAAGATAACTTTTTTTGCTACAAATCATCTACAGATCAATTAAAAATACAAACTACTTCTCCTGAGACATATAAACTACAGTATTCATTAATACGCTACCTTTAAAATAGCAACACACTATTTCGTACATACAACTAACGGAGGTCAAACCGAGTGGAATGGTAATCAGAAATCTTTACTTATCTACTGATATACTGAAGTTTTAAACATAATATTGAATAATGAATACATTATCGTTGAAGTTTAACAAGTTACCGATGTATTTCATCATGAAATCACCTTTATCGTTGTTTTTTGTGGATCTTGAAAAAACGAAAAAATCTCTAGAATATTTCAAGCCTATTGCTGCATACGAAAACAGAAGTCGAAGAACTTCATAAACCGAGAACAATATCTCAACGTTCAAAATTGGTCTGGAATACATACTATGGTTAGGTACAATGCATACTGTGGTTATCCTGCCCACCGCGCCGTATCCGTTGTACAGGTGTCTTACACTTATCGTAGTCTGCAAATGACGTTAATTTAAAAGTACATTTACACTAAAATACAGATTTAAATCACAAACCAAGTGTCACTTATATTAGTCTACTTCTTACTCACGTATTATCCAGGTCCGTAATCCCTCGCTCTCGTTCCATATATGCTCAATATGCAAATCGTTAGTGTAGATTGTAAATTAAAATAAAAGGAAAAAAATCTTGGAAGGATCTTTGTAGGCCTTGTTTTCCATTGCGTATATAGACGGACTTCGGTTGACGATGGGTTCGTCGTAAAATATGTTCTTGTGTGTAATATTATTATAAATTTGTCTGGCTCTCGCGTTTTTCGGTAGCCGACGAGACTTTCACCGGAACACCTTCCGGCCACACGTTACACGATATGGCAATGCGCGGGGGCGGGTGGCGGCACACGATTATAATATGATTATTAACGAAAAAATTAAAAATGTGACGAAACGCGCAGCAGTCGCATACGTATGATGAGGGGTGGTTACGAAGGAGTATACTAACAGGTACAAAATATATTAAAATATACAATACAGCACATGCGCGCGCATTATACAATAGTAATAATAATAATAATTATTATTATTATTGTAGTATAATATATTATGTAATGTGTGTATATATATAAACGGTCATTGTATAGGTAGCTCATCTGTGTCCACCGCAGTGTATGGTGTATCTACCCACACGACATTATAATATTATATAAGTATAATACTTATGCATATACGCTATATATATATATATTGTACGTTTGTCCGTTCAATTCTCGTATACACGTATAATAATAATAATATGCTAGGTACGTATTATTATTATTATCTTATGTGTGTGTGTATCTCCCGCCACCACTACGTAGACTTGGGCGTCCGCGGGAGGGCAACGGCGACAGTGGCGACGGCGGCGGCGGTGGTCGGCACAAGGATTTGCGGGGAAGCACGCGGCCTCCGACGGGGGGTTCATGAGGTGGAGGGTGGTTAAATGATACACAGGCGCAGGGAGGGTGGGGTGGTGGGGGTCACAACAAATCAGGCTCGGGTGTACGCAGCGCGTACATACACCGACTGCCGCCGCCGTATCCATTACACCATTATGCTAATATCTTCAACATCGTTTTCATTTGTAAAGTAACCAAATGAAATGCGAGATAAAACGTACTCGTCGCGTATTTATATACAATAATATTATATATCCACGTTTGTGCGTATGTCTGCCAATACACGCGCTAGTGTGTTTACGTGATATTATAATGTGCAGCAGTGTGCGCGATGCGAGAGAGCGCGCGTGCGTGGTTCAATGAGCTTGCGGCCCCGAGGAGACAAAGACCGACTGCAGGACATGGGTGCACCCCGCGTGTGAGTTGGTACGAGACCGACCGTTGTCGTATTGTTTTTTTATTTATGTATATTTTTTTGATACGCACCGCGTACACGCGCAACGGATATATATATATGATTGTGTGTGTGTACAAACGCATTACACAGACACACACACAATCGAGCGCATAATATGTAATCACGGCTTGGAGAAAAGTACACGTACCTATATATAAGTTCGCTGATCGCGGTTTGTGTGTGTGTGTGTGTGTGTGTCGTGTGTTTTTTACCTTTATTTTCCTCTTTCGTTTGATTTCGCCCAGGGGCGCTTCTTACAGCCTCCGTCTCCGACGTTTTTTATATATCATATAATAATAATATGTGCTGCGGTGTGTGTTTTTATTATTATAATAATGCCATGCTACAGCAGTATATTACAATATTATATATTATATTAATATATAAATATATATATATATATATATATATATATATATATATATATATATGGCAAACGGGGGACATTTGAAAATACCCATTTTTTTTTTTTTTTATTCAGTTTTTTTATTCGTTCGTGATCAACAATTGACAGCGTTGGAGAATGGCGGCGTCCAACTTATTCTGTATATGTATATATAGTATAATATAGTATACTGTTCCCGTCGTCGTTACAGTAATAATAATAATAATAGATCTCGGCTATATAATATAATATAGAACCCGTAGAAATCGATTAAATTCGTGTTCGTGTAATTTATCGAAATGCACGTATAGTTTTTTTTCATCAATTTTAATTTACCGCCACTATAATATTATTATTAAAACCGTGCACCACTCGTGATGTTCTGTGCATCCCGTATATGAAAATGGCACACGATGCATTTATGTGTGTGTGTGTATTAATAATGAATAAAAAAACAACAAAAACCGGAGGAGCGAGCGCGCACCCATACACACACTCACAAATACATAGGTACGTGAACAGCGCAACTAATTAAAGAGTCCGCTCGCGCATATTATATTATATAGATAGATCCGATCCACGTCGCTCGACAGCCGTCTCTCTCACACCCGCGCGGACACTGTGTGATCCAATTTATTTTTATGGCCCCGGTGCGTGCAAGTTTAAACGTAATAATGTACCTAATGAAAAAAAAAATAATAATAAAAAGAAAAAAAGATGAAATCGGGCTCGGCCAGTTGCGTAGTCCGATTAAATTATCAGCAATTTAGTGTAAATACATTTTTTCGTTTATTTTTTATTATTATTATTATTTCATTTTTTTACTATATATATATATATATATACACACACACTATATTACTACTTCTACTACTACTCATTCCTCTACATATATACTGCCGCGACGACATACCGGCGGCGGCGCACACATGATGCAATTTGAGTTTCAAGCACGCTTTTTATTTACGCGTGGTCCATAATCGTGATTCTGTGTGCCGTGATGTGATACTATATATAATATAACTAGGGAATTTGTTAATTTTTTCCCAAACGGCTCACCTAATATAAAATTATACAGCGGTACACTCGTCCGACGATATCTTCTGATTTTTTATATCCCCCCCCCCCACCGGCGGAGACGTTTAACCGCTCTCTTCTTTCCGCGTGTCAGACTCGTCGTTTTCAATACCAACATACACACACACTGTAAGTGGTGACAGATTTTTCAAGTGCACCTTCCCCACCTACAGCCACCGCCACGCACATCTTTATATTATTTTAGAGCCGACCAGGCCCCTCGCGAGCGCGCGCGCACTCGATACGTCCCGTGGTGAAGGACAATGATCAGGTGTTGTGTTCACCCAACAGGCGGTCGTCGTCGTGTAGTCATCGCAGCTCTCCATTTTCTGCGTATTTTCATTATTCCACACTACGCGCACGCTATTATTATTATTATTTTTGGTCGGGTTCCTCGAGTTTTCTCTCATTGTTCATTATAATATACTATTTTTTTTTCGCGTTCATTTGTCCGGGCTACATTATGAGCTTGTTGTGCGGCGCGCGTTATATAATATACATCTGGTGGTGGATGTACGCCGTTAAAGGAGCCGAAAGTAGATCTCAAAGACCCGCGGCAACGGGACCTCGGACCCCAGCTCCATGTACTGTATTAATCCTTTCTGACGAGGACACCGTAACTATATGCACACCTGTCGCACAATTTGTTAACACGTATATGTATTACACGCACCCTGTCACACAAATATAATATATTACTCTATATGTATACAACTTATGTGTATACATTACTGTATAACTTCGTGGTCTATTGCGCGGGAAAATCTCAATCTTTGCGTTCTGAGTATGTATTTTACATAGTTTATATACCGCAAGTTTCGCATCGCATATAATTCAGTGATTGATAGCCCCCTGATTTATTACATGTCGTACCTATTGTAAAATTATGCATCTATATTGATTTTAACTTTGAATTTGCATGTTTATCACCTATTGATAGTTGAGAGCCGATTTCGGAAGAAATAATATTATTACATAGTCGCGTAAATGTTACAACAATGACAGCTGTCTTAGGGTATGATCAAACGGCATATTATGTGCGAGCTCATAGTTTATAATTACACGTCATGTGTAATGTATCACTGTACAATTATACGATAATACGATATATGTCATGCTTATCGTTAACAATATTGTTCATCGGCAGTTCGGCACTAAAGCGTTCCACAACAAGCGCAGATCAAGAGGACTAAAAGACTTACACCCTCCTCCATTTGGAAATGTTATGTATTATGTATATTTATATTTATACTTCTTAAAATTTATAAATTTAAAATATACATAAATTATTGTTATCAAATAATATTTATAATATTGTTATTTATATAATTTATGTAAAAATCATAGATCTCATACTAATAGATGACGAAGCATTCCCGACTGGTGGGGTTGGGTGGTGCGGTGATGGAAAATTGCGTTACAGTAATGCCATCACAATAGCAAAAATAATTATTCACACCTCATTTTTCATTCCACATAATATTGTTTTACAATATTCCAACCATAGTCCTTTTATTATATTATAATTAAGGCTGGGAATCTAATACCCTAAAATGCCCCAAAAATTCAAAATAATTAAAAAAAATCTGAATTTAGTAATAAATGCCATAAAAAACCTTGGTATTTACTCTGTTAACTATTCACAAACTGGCGTGCCGGTGTGGTCTACACACATGCGCAGAAAAGCGGTACAACGCCATCAGCGCTACTCACGTTCACCGCGAGAACTACCACTACGCTCCATCTATAAGATAAGGTTTATGATAAAAATTATAATTGTATTTTTTCTGAAAAAAATGTAGCCCCTCCCATTCTAGATCCGTGCCCTTTCCACAATCACTTTTTGATTTCAATATAAAACTATATAATATTGTTTTGTATTTATTTGGTGTACAGGTTTCTTCATTTTCGCACTTATTGTTATACGAAAATCATGTCATTAAAACAGGATAAAATGCGTCCTTTTTGAATTATTTGGACAAACATTACACAACGAATAATAATGGACACTGCGGAGATAACATTTTACTCGAGGCGGGGTCCACGTATTTATTTTTGTAAATATTTCAATAATAATTTAGAACGTATTTTTACCGCAGTAAATATATAAATATATAAACGCTCTGCACTGCACGGGTCACACGAATATAAATAGATAATTATATTGTCCGAAAAAAACAATATTTGCGAGTGAGTACAGCGGTGTCCATATATTATTGATGTAAAATATTGCTCAGCGAAATATTCGGTATGGCGGTCACATATAGAGAGGTGTACTGATGGAGTTAAAACATCCGTTTCGTATATTATTACTATTATTATTATTATTATGGTTTTCTCACAATGGTCGTGTGAACAGAGGCGTACGGAAACTAGAAAGAAAAAACGTTTTGTCGTTTAGAATATATAATATGTCCATATACATAATGACACACACGTGTGTGTACGACGGGCGGACACTATTTAAATATTATTATTCAATTCAATCGATATTTTACTGTGTCGTGCGCGTGCGCGCGCACTTAGTGTCCGCAGCGTTACATATCAACAGGTTTTATAATCGCGTCGATAACGATCAGAAACATCGCACGCAGTTAACGTTGATCGATTATCGATACGATATTATAAGCACTAGGTAATCATAATACCTATACATTACATGTATAACGTGGTACAATACATACCGCAGCTATATCAATTTTTATTTATATATTTTTTACGAAATAAAAAACTTTTTTCCGACAATTTGCGCACATAAATCACAATGCACATGTATATTATATATAATAATTGTATAAGGTATAAGTACCGGCGACGTATGAGCCGTAGTAGTAATTTTTCCAGAAAGTATTCCATTCATGCGTGCATAATATCGAACACGTGCGATATGATATAATATACCCAATGAACTTTTTTTTGTACACGCGTAAACGATGCGCGAAATTTATCATAATATAAAATGATATTAAAATAATATCATGTACACGATACACAGCCCTCAACATCAATAACCGAAACATATATTATAATAATATAATATGATGCTAATGGCCATAGTTACCTAAGCTTACAACCAATAAATAATAAAATAATATAATATTTAGGTAGGTTCTCGGAAACGATATAAAATGGCGTTTCCAATGCAGAGATATTTACAACATCTTCTGTTTAAAATCGTATAAGCCGATGATCTGACGTGTCTTATCGATGTATAATTACTGAATGGGACAAATGTACGCGGCGGTGGTGGAAGAGTTGTTGAACTTCGCAATATTTACGATTTATAAAATATTATTATGCAATATACGCGCTTTATTAACGCCAGTGTATAACGTGTAATATATTAATATGTAATATGTAAAGTAGATATATATAACTTAACAACCGGACGATGATAGTACCTTCCTACCATATATTATATTATGGCCATTGTATAATAAAATATATTATATGTGTATATATATCATTAACTTTATTTAATGTAATATAATATAATTTACTGTAATTGTAATTATATCATTCCTGCGGAGTAGCACGTATGTTCTAAACACATTATTATTATATCTATATACAGGCTGTACTATATAGAGTGTTGTAATTAAAAACCGGTAAAGGTTTCAAAATTGATTTTTAATCTTTCGCGTTTTATTGCAGTGCGTTATATATAAATAATACACTCGCTTTCTCATTACGGTAGACCAGGCGTGCCCAACCCGCGGCCCGCGGGCCGGATCCGGCCCGCGAAGGTGTTCGAACTGGCCCGTGACCATTTTATAAAAATTAGAAATTTGTATAGGTGTAAAAAAAAAAATTATTATTTATAAAACAATTTATTTTATTAAGTTTTTAAGAATACAAAATATTTTAGAATTTTTAATTTTTATATAAAATAAAGTGCATTAGATTTTAAAATATTTATAGAAATAAATTAGTGTGAAATTTGGGCTTGTTTTTCTTTAACTAATCTTTCAATATTCGGAGTGAAATGTGTAACGCCAAT